>JBBPDC010000035.1:2459971-2471114 GCA_037974485.1 Hemigrammopetersius urotaenia
GTAAATTTGTATATTGTAATATATTTCCTGTAAAGTGACCTTGAGAGTCATGAAAGGTGCTGACAAATAAAATGTATCATTATTATTATTATTATAACTGGCACTTTCTGCACATTCTGCACATGTATGCACATTCTGCACATACAGAATTGTGTACTTCAACTGTGACTGTGATCTTGCACATATCTATATCTGCACATTGTCTTGCCATAACTGCACATTTCTGTCTGTGTATTATATATTCTATTGCTACTTCTCTACTATTTAATTGTTACTGTTATCTCACTCTTTTTATTCTATTATTTGTACATAATGTAAATTAACCCACATTTCTCTATATTTTAAATTGCACAATTTCTCTTCTACACTGGACATTCCTTTTATATTATAGGGTATCAGCAGTCGTACAAGCATTTCACTTCACATCATACTGTGTATAATGTGTATGTGACAAAAAATTTGAATTTGAATTTTGAATTTGATCTGTGCTGCAATGAATATTACAATTTACAGTAAGTTCCATTTTGCACACATATACACATCCACAGCTGCATCTCTAAGCAGACCCATCTTGTAAAACAATATTGCGCTTGCTGCTACCCCACAGACTTTACAGCACTAATCTACACTCTTAATGCACAGTGTTAAATGAACTCATGCATACTAGATGTGAGCCCACTGAGGAGCAGCGTATGAGTTACTTTATTAGGAATTCGTCTTTGAGTTCATTTAACACTGCTGATTTTATTGCTCAGGTGATTTTTCTCCTTGACTTTGAAAGAGAGAAAGTAGACAACCGTTCACTCATTAAAGGGCCTGTGTTGTGGATATCTTTTTTTTCAAATGAACAATGCAAGCATTTCTAATGGTGTAAAACAAACCATTCACTCCTCAGACCACAAAGTTTATATAATATGATAACAAACCAAAGCAAATTCTGTGATGTCACAAAAAACAGCTCATTTGTACACCTGCCTTTCTGCCTTTAGCAATTTTGCCATGCCATGCCCATTCACGTCAGAGATGTTTAGGAGTGTTTTGGTCCAGACTGATTTTTATTCCTATTTAGGTGCAGTAATAAAATAGCCTATTTTACTGAAAGGAATGAAGAGAGGTTAGAAGACACAGTCTTCTATATGTGACTTCTATATGTCACCCACAGAAATATATATAAAAAGCCCATAAGAGCTATAGACATAAGAGACTACTGCAAAAATGTTCAGTTTCTTAGGTTTTTATCTTTAATAGCTTTATACAGCTTCTCCTGTTTACAAGAAATGCTGACTACTTTCTAAATAAAAATATTGTTCTTTACATTTGGTATAATAAGTATAATTTTAAAGGAAATGACAAAACATCAAAATAAGAGAAATGGTGCAGTGTTGTGCAGAACTAGAATAATTTAAAGAAAACAAATCTCTTGTTCACTCTTCAGGTGATCAGTAATCAGTACCTCATAAAGCAGAATGAGGCACTGGTATGCAATAGTTGTCATAGAGATGCTGATTTAGAAATAAATTGCAGTGTTCTCTTATTTTCCGGAGCTCTATACATACATGTGTATACATATATAAACATACAGTCACTCGTACACATATATGTGTGATTGAGAATGACATGACACTACAGATTTTTGTTTGTCCCTGATTTTAGTATAAAATAATACTAAATTCTGCAGTCATTTGAAGTTGCTTTTCTTATTCCTGTCTGCGCAACACTAAATAAAGCTTGAACTATTTTTTCTTCTTCTTTTTTAACATGCATTTTCTGTCATATTGTCCCATGTAGATCTACATAAATAGTTTAGTCTGGGATGTAGCATGGTGGCATATTCTGGATCAAAACCCAGATGTGTTTGTGTGTGTTTGTGCTGTCGTTCAGCTGCACAGTAAGGATACGAAAGTGGGGCACTGGGCTGTGAACTCCTTCTGGGTTTTACACGCAAACTGTTGTGTTGTGCTCGCTACAGAACAATAAGAGGAACTCAGGAACCCATTTCGTTTATTTCCTTATTTCTCTCTGTATTTATTTTTGCATACGAACGTCTGCTTTCCCTTGGAGGCCCCGAAGACTGTCGGCAACAAAGCAGAAATTTTCCTATTTGTGTTTTCCGCTGATAGAAGTTTTATTATAGTGCCCCACAGCATGCTGAAAAACGCTATTAAAGAAGTTTAAGGAACGGTATGGAGCTGTTGCTAGGGAATGAGGTGAAAATGCGTAGTGACTGAAGAGCCAGCGCTGGCCCTGCTTACCCCTTAACCTAATCACTGAGATGAGAGTTATTACGCTCAGTTCAATTTTCTACAGTTCAAGCCCTGGAAAAGTATACAGATGCGCCGCCTTTTTCCAAGGCCATTTCAGAGTTTAGCATGCTAACGCCGCTTTCAAGTGGCCATTAGAAGCTTCCACTTGCCAAGACAAAATTACGAGGTCTCATTTGCAGAGCACAGAGTGTTCTAGTCTTGATGAGTTCTTTCCTTCATCAGTTTTTTTTTAGTTGTAGAGCTACAGCTGAGCTACAGCAGTCATGACCTTTTATGGACATGCCCTTATTGATGAAGCTATCACCCCATTGCCATTGTGGGAAAGTCAGTCATTATATATGAAGGTTAATCCAGCTTTCCGACTTAATGCATTCACCTGAGGGTCCTTAAGTTGAACATTCTCGCTTGGAAACCCACCAATCATTCCAGTACTTCATAACTCAACACAGCACTGAAACGTATTGCCAACTTTTTACTTTACATACTACATTGATCCTAGAGGAAATTACTTGAGCATTTAACACATTCGCCAAGTGAAGCGATGGGGACGCTACCATGTCAAGGGTGCCTCTGTGGTGTCACTGTTAGGCCTGGGATTCAAGCTACAACCTTCCAATTGCAGTGGCAACTCCCTAACAACCAGGCCACCGACTGCCATTGATTGATTTCATATTTTAAACCCATCTCCACAGTTCTCAACATTGCCACACATTCCTTTAGGTGACATTAAGACAAAGAACTTTGTCTTAAAAGTTAAATAAGATCATTTAAATGTGCACCTTTTACTGGCTGAATTTTGCACACACTGCTTAGATAATTGATTTTATATTTTAATCTCTTGATTTTATATTTTAATTTGTGATCCAGAACTAATCCTCCAACATCAATACCTGACCTCATCATACTCTTGTGGCTGAATGCAATCAAAGCCCCACAGTTATGTCCCAAATCCTAGAATCGTTCGCAACAAAACAGAAACTCCTTAATTGTGCCCTTGATTTCAGATATGTAACAGTTTAACACCCATGTTTTGTAAAAGTACATCTCCTATACATCTGATAACTCTCTGGTACCAGTAGGTCAGTTAGATCAGGAAAGTCACCAAACTGTGATGGACACTGACACTTCAAAGCCAGAGTTCCTGGTCTATACATTTCTTTTTTCACAGATTACCTGCCTCTAGCTCCTCCCTCTGCATTCGCCTACCTTGTGGTCTCAGTAGCTCTGTGTATGTGTTGGGTGTTGCTCAATGTTTTTGGAATAAGTAGATAATGTGTTTTGCCTCTTTGTCTGTAGCTTGACTCACAAATCTTGATTTATGTTTTAGCCAGCAAACTTTCAGTCTAGCCCTGAATGTTCCGCTTTATAACGATGGATCACTTTTTATCAGGCTACATCACCATGGCAACTCGATGGTGCAGGTATTACCTGCTCCAGGGCAGGTCACACTTGAGATTTCTGACAGCTGTCTGAGCATCGTGATTGAAGTGGACCCCTCTGGACTTGATTTGGTTTGCTTTTTCTTGTATAGTTTTGTTATCTTAAGCATCAATCACCAGAAATCAGTTTTATGTGTTTTAAAAAGTAATGAAACTAATGCACACATTCTAGCTTGAAGCCTCCTTGGTGACATTTTTGAGCGTGATTATGTGTTGTCCTCTGTGGAGGATAAGGCAGCTTTGTATTTCGTAGTCGGTTTGCATTTTTGCTGTTTTCATGGTCTGTACAAATGCCAAACTGATAAAAGGAAAACAGGTCTGTGTTTTTATTGATGGGCAAATGTAGACGTTACTTTAGACACAGGCAAGCATGAGTGTAATAAGCCGATGAACTGTGGAGGATCAGATCATGCTGGGTTTGCAGTAAGATCAGGGAGATTTGACTAATCACAGATGGAAGAGAGAAGCTATTGATTCTACAAATCAGAGCAGTTAGGCAGAAAGAGAGAACCCTCTTTTTGATGCAGTGATTGAGGGATGCTTGATTTAGGCAGCAAGCTGTGGTTACTCATTTTTCAGGTTGCAACGTGTGTATAAAACAGTCTTTCAGAGCCTGTTGTGCCGGCTTGTCACTACTTGATTGCCAAATGCTAATGTTTTTGAAGTGACTGGCAGCAGGAGACTGGAGATTGTAATCTGGCCTAAAACAGCTCATTTTGTTGTCAGATTAACCATACAGTAAAAGTGTGGTGTGCTGCTCTGGTTTTAGCAACCACCTCCACCTTTCTGGCCGCCACTATAAATGCTTTAAACATTCTATGTAATTCAGACACTCATGATTTCAGCTGAGTTTCTTTAAAGAGAACGGAGAGCTTGAGCTTGATTGTGGGGTGTGGAAATAGCAAGCTAGGCCGCGCAAGGACAAAGTGCCCTTCTCCTCCTCTGATTTACGCAGCTTTAAGCTAATATTAAATGGTAATATCCCCATAATTACCCTGACCTACATGAAATATAATTCACTCTATAAAGGTCCCCTTTTCCCCTGCTTTCGTTCTCCTCCAGTTGAAGAAGGTCAGCTGGTATAACTCCATACCACCTGGCTGGCTTTCATGTCCGTGTCTGTCAGATAATTTTCCACACTGTATTCCACAAATGTCAGGGACAATGTTTGCCTCGATTGAACAGAAACGTTTCAGCCACACAGCTCACCGCCACTGTGTCCACTTCTGTTTTTCCTACCTGGAGAGGAAAATTATGTGACAGATCAATAGCCAGTGTTTGTGCTGAAGTTTATTTTAAGACTAAAGATAAAGTGAACTTTATAAAGTGAAGCTGGGGTTAAAAAAAATAAATAAATGAAAAATGTCTGCACACATCTAATGATTTAGTATAATGCATTCATACAGCCAGTTCTGCTATAGAGGTAGAAACATTAAGAACAAAGAATACAAAGGGCTAAAGATCGAATCATTTCTGACTGGTCAGAGGCTGCAGGAGGTGGTCACATTAGTGGCAACAATCATGCGAAGTGTGGGTGGTGGCCTAGTGGGATACTTGCTTCTGGACCAAGAGGTCATGGGTTCGAGTCCTACCTTCAGACCTTCAGCATCCCACCACTGGATTCCTGAGCAGGACCCTTAACCCCAAGTTGCTCCAGGGAGACTGCCCCCTGTAGTTAAGAAATGGAAGTCGTTTTGGATAAAAGCATCTGCTAAATGCCATAAATGTAAGTAAATAGGTTTAGCATATGAAGCTATTCATACCATATAAATAGCAAAAATATATAATAATATTATTTGCACTTTGCATGAAATCAGAGCTCTGCAGAAATGAAAAGATATTGTTTTGAGATTTGCAATTTTTTCTTTCACCATTTGTTTTCCTTAGTTGCATTGTAGCCTTTTTTGCAGTTATCATATATCTGGAAGTGTGAAGCCTCTTTCATCTTTCTCCAGCATGAACAAAAGCTAAAGCAGCCTCTTCTTTAACTATTTGTCTCCCAGTGACTTAAAGCACCTTGAGGTTCTTGCAGAACAAGTGGTTCGGTTGCTCAAGCATCTAGAGCTCAAATTCAGCATTCCAGTTTACCTTCTGGCAGTGAACAGCTGCACCCTCTGGAACCATGGATTAGCTTGGGATGTAACCTGAAATCCAGATAGGAGGTTTACCTCTAAAATAAGGAAGAGTTCTTGAGTATAAATTTAGTATAAAGGATGATGTCTGACTCCTCGAGCATTAACACAAACTGGGGTAAGGTGTAGTTTGGCGGTATAATGACAATTTACCATTTGTTCAAGCATGGATTTGTGCCACTCACATTCTAAAGGAATTAAACAAAATACATTAGTGAATATGGAAATTGTACAGTAAAGTATCGACAAATATGGTACAAATACAACTACACTGTTCACTTTACTCCATCATATTTTCTTGAGAGCAGATGCACTATTTCTTTTTTTTTGGCTGCCAGTTCTACATGACATGCAGGGAAAAACACTGTAAATAGTGTGTCTACACTCATAATGATTTTCAGGAGGCTCCTGGGATATTAGCTTTAAGAGTGGCCACTCCAAATTGCATGCATTTAGTTCCATTCTGCATCAAGATGCGTTACAATGATCTGCAAAGTAACCTGATTAATGGTCTGTGTCTAAGAACTTGTCAGCAAAAAATATGAGTTTGGAGGCATTTAATGTGATATGCATCATTTAATGCCAGTACAATGGAAAATGATGTCAATACGACATCATTCCACATTTGATTGATGTTCTTAACATATGATGCTATTTACCTGCTTAAAACCCCCGGCAGCGCAATCACATACCCGTTACATTTGCTCTCAAACGGAAAACTAGATTTGTGCTGCCCATACGATGGTTTCAGACCTATTCTAATGCACCTAGGACATTATGCCAGAAACAGAGCTAAGCAAAGAGGAGACTGAACATAATCAGACTGAACATAAAAATAAAGGTGGCAAAAAAAGTTCTGGGAGCGATGCCATAAAAGAAACTGTTTTGGTATCTTAAAGAACCTATCAATTGATAAGTCCGTAAAGTGCTGTTATGAGATGTGAGATCTGGAAGTCTCCACATAATGTAAATATTTTCCCCCAATTTTCCACACATGTTAGTCCAATTCCACCCACTATTTAGATCTCCTTCATTCGCACAGTACTACCAATGCTTTGAGGGTTAAGGCTAGTACACATTTCTTTACAATCATTTGAAGCACCACTATACGTTTTTGCTAACAGGACATCATTGGACAGACTTCTCTTGGAGGAGAACACTAACTACCAATTCTATTATGCCAGCTAAGTAATGGGTTAGAATAAGGGCCATCCTACCCCTAAATGAAAAAGGCCAACTGCACTATGACATTGCCATCAAAGTAGTGGTCTTTTCATGATAGGCTCAGCACAGAGCCATTCAGGTAAATAGCAACTGAAGCTTACCAACTGAATACCAACTGAAGCTTAATCCTAAAGCCATATCCAACCCAATAACCGCCTTATTTTAAGGTGTGAACATCTGACATGCTGTCATTTGAAGTTATCATCGTAGCTCAATGGGGAGGCTCAGTGCCCTGTAATTTTAAAACTCTGTGTAGAAGGACAGCGTCCACAGCTCACCATGAAATCTCCCACCACATTCAGTCTCCACCACATGCCATTCTCTGCTCTTCCTCATATACGAGTGGGCATTTGTGCTGATGGGTTGTCAAGAGTATGGTTGTAATCCAATTGCAAATCATGACAAGTGCTAATTTTCTTCAGCAGTGCCTGGTCAGTGAGTTCTTCCTCTTCATTTTGCTTGTGACAGACACTCAGATGAGTACACATGTTTTTGAGGGGGAGACAAGCAGCAATGCAGATTATAAGCATTTCTTTGAAGATCAGTGTACAAGCAAGTTGCTTTAGGTATCAGCCCTTTTGAAGTGTTTGACACGTGGTTTTGCTTTTTGCTGTTGTTCCATGGACTAGCACCTCAGAGAAAACAAGGAATCCTGCACTGCTTGTTCTGGAGGTACAAATGTTAGGATATCTGAACGTGAAGACTGTCACTGTCAGAACGAATCCCATTGTCTTCATTTTTGCATCCAACCTTGAGTAAAAATCATGGTGAATGAATCACATGAAATTTTAATCTTTTCACTCTAACACCCACTATGAATTAAATACATTGTTTCCTTTTCCTGAAACATTATAATTTTAGGGATACAGCAGTGACAAATATTATCTTATTCATGCTCCTCAAGCATTATAAATCACTTTAGCATAGAAAGCACTTCAGTGTAGATCACATTTTATCCTGTTTGTATTGGAACAGATGTATTTAAAGCATAACAGACATTACAAGTACAGTTGTTATGAACAAGTGTGAGAACATAGAGCACATGGTATTCACAGTGTTCTGATACTTTCCACAAATCCCAGCAGATTATTGCAGCTCATTGCTTGTTTATTGAGCTAATACGCCACATGATTCATGTATTTGAACAGGACTGCAGTCATGTGGGCAGAAGGGTATTATCAACACATTTTGAGCTTATGGTTTGCATTGATATGGTCTGAGAGGTGGGTGGGGGATTAAATGCATGATTTAAATTAAATTTCAACAGACTGGTTGTTTGGATATGTTTGTCTGTTTCTCTTGGACCCTTTCTGAATTTAAGTACAATTGCTAGCGGAAACATTCAAAGGGAACATGTCACAGAACATGCTGATAATTGGCCTACATTTATTTTTTTGGTGTAAATTGAGACTGTTTAGACTTAGCACCACAAAAAAAAAGCCTTTGCTTACTTGGAAGAGTTAAGTGTGCCATTGGCATCTTGTTACTAGCAATCCAAACCACTATTTAATCTCACTTCTGGATATGTTTCATATTAAAGGGAAATTCAAGTGTTGGGTTTGGCTGAGCTTCTCTCATTCAGAACTCGGGCGGCGTGTGGCTCCGGGGACATGCCTAAAGCATGAGGGGCAGGAACCAGATTTTCATAAAAACAGTTTACTTCCTTTAATGACAGCATTAAAGGGAAAGGCGTTTCTGTGGCTGGAATCGCTACAATTCAGATGGACAAATTATGGCATTTAAGGAAGCTTTATTGGATTCTGGGAGAACGTTCTCAAGCGGTTAAACTGTAATCGCGAGGAACCTCCCATAGAGCTGTGGGTCTTGATTTGGTTCACCTTAAAAGAGGAAAATATTGCCATCTGAGAGGAAATGTAGGCCTGCTTTAAAATCCATCTTATTACTCTGGTGATGTTGACAAGGGATGCCTTTGTGCCGTTCCCAACCTCTGCTTTTAATTTCTCCGTGGATGTTTGTTCAGATTAACATATAAGCTATTCCTGGCTGTAGCCTAGGGCCCTGACTAACATCTGGGCCGTGCCTAAGCGCAAACCAAACAAATAACTACAACAAAGAAAAGAAAAAAAAAAAGAAAAAAAAACTTTTAACCTTTTGAACCGCTGGCTTATTATGCATCTTGAAGAGTCCATTTCCTACAATTTTCATGTATTTTTTCCCCGAGGTCCACTTATGACGTTTATGTGGTTTTATGTATGCTGGAACTGTCATAATTATTTTTTCCATGACCATTTCTCAACCGCTCCTTATCCCCTTGAATTACATGGGATGTTTTTGTTACTGTGTCTTAAAGACATATATAAATGTATCTGTTATGACTGACTGTGTTGTACTTCAAAAGGCACTCCATTTAACACACACACACACACACACACATATATGTACCATTTTGATACTACCAACATTTACATAATTTACATGTATGCATAGGTAAACGTGTGTATGCACATAAAAAATATGCATGCACATAAACATGTACTATATTTATATTAATATTTGTAGTGTATTTTTATTATTATTATTATTATTATTATTATTATTTTATTATACTGTTGTGATGTATAACTTTCTATTTTAATTTGCTGCTTCTACTTTCTTTACTTCTCCTGTCCCCTTTTCTGCTACAATCTTATTTTATCTTATCTTATCTTATCTTATCTTATCTTATTTGATCTTATCTTATCTTATCTTATTTGATCTTATCTTATCTTATCTTATCTTATTTGATCTTATCTTATCTTATATTATTTTATCTTATTTCATCTTTTAGATATACTCCATGGTTTTTACTTTAATACAAATTTAAGGGGTTTCAGAGGAAATACCTTTCAATGCCAATTTTATTCAAGAAAGTCAATTCTTCTCTAGCGGAACCTAGCTTGCCTTGCAGTGTTCCCACAGGCTGTGATTATAATCTGGTTAAACTTATCTGTGATTATTTGTTGGTGAGTGATTGCTTGTCATATGCAAAAGGTTGCATCCAGCTGGCTATTATCATGAAAAGAAACTTCTGTTATCTGTTATGTGAGCATTTAAGGAACATAACAGTAGAGAAAAGGAAAACACAGAAACTGAAAGAGAATCACAGTGGTAAGCAGGCTGGCTTTTTCAGTAACTGGTCTACATAAGAAAACTGATGCACTTCGGAAAAGACAAGCTCTAAGCAAACACTGTGCAATGAAATGTTCTAAGGATAAATTATCTGTGTGTTATCTTGATTGTATTTTATAGATGGCTACAATAACTAGAAACGTAAATGATTTGTTGAACCTTGTGGATCTGAGAGTAGTAGAAAAGCCATACTTACTTATGTTTGTTTATGATAAAAGTTAAATATATTCTGAGCTGACAGCAGCAGATCAAATCTTTATATGAATATAAGACTGAAGCTGAAATTAATGGCTAAAATGATGCAATATCTGGCAGAAAGAGTATTACCTTTTGAGAGGACAGGAATATTTGGGGCCCCTGACAATGCAATATTTCGCAAGGGCACTAGAAGTCATTGGTGAAATTGATCTCTTTATGAAAGCAAATACAGATGCATAGGGTAATGCAGGGAAGAGATTTAGTTCTTCATGACTTTCTGACTTAATAATGAGGTTATCAATTGACTGACAAACTCAGGCAAGTTCCATGTGTGGAGAACATACTATACTGGTATATTAACATATAGTGTGTGTTGAATGGATTACAAAAATTTAAACACACTAAAAATAAATAATAATAATTATCATCATCATCATCATCATTGTCATGCACAGCAAAACCAGTAGCTTTAAAGGGTCTACCACAAATCTAAAAAACTAGTAGAAACTGTCAGTGGGAAGAATAAAACAACTACATTTGAATTCATATTGATGAGATTTTGGCCCAAAAGAATGATGGAGCATTTTAATTGATCCATTCATCATGAACAGTGTTCACACAGTGTAAATTATATTGTACTTATTTGTCCTTTTTTCAAAGAATATTGAGGTGAAGGTGAAGGTGGAGGTAGCTCAGTGGGTAGGATACTTGCCTCCAGACCAAGAGGTCATGGGTTCGAATCCTACCTTCAGCACCA
>JBBPDC010000035.1:2491090-2505547 GCA_037974485.1 Hemigrammopetersius urotaenia
AGTGTTTTGCTCCGTGAGTGTATGTTTTTGTTAATTGGGGGAAAGTTTTAATTTTAGTGTGTAAGCAATTGAAAAAACTGTAAAGTCACTGTTGGTGGAATGGGCAGATGTCCCAATACTTTGTCCATATTGCGTAGATAGTAAATGGCCACTTTCAATGTACTATATGATGAAAACAAACTAAATTCTTCCACCTTGAACAGTTCGATGCAGTTTAAAAAACAATGTGTAAGATTCTAAATGTACTGTTCACTCCCCAAAAACAGCCTCTCACTCGCTGTACTTTACCCAATTCGCATGTGCCCTCTTGCTCACTGTATTTTACATAATAGACCTATGCATTCATTGATAAAATAGCACAAGGGGTGGAACGGGGGGATGTTCGTTTTAAAAGGGGGATGATTTTGACTGTTTTTATTTCATGACATCCCTCCTCATCCCGCCTCAACTCCAGTACTGACTCAAACTAACTACAGCTCTTACTCTCACATCTTCTGCTCAACACACACTCGCTCGCTCTGTCTCTTTAGAGATCCTCCACATGTTGTAAAGGTTTTTAAGAGAAATCTTTATGTGAAGCTGTTATTTTAAGCCTCAATATGTCTCCACCATTTCAAATCTCTTTTTCTTTAGGGAAACAGAAGTAGTTCTACTGTGGCATAGCTCAGCAAACCATTTGTGCAGTTAATTAAGATTAGCCTGATGATTAACATCAGTTAAATACACCTACAGCAGAATCACACAGTCCAGATATGGAGAGTTTTTAGAAAACTACAGATGCTCTGCTCCTCTGTGGTCAGCTTCATGCAGTGGCTGGAGAACTACAAGGCAGGCAGCCCCCTCCCTTCTTCTTCCACCATTGACGTCTGCTTGTTTGTGTCTAGTCAGCAAAAGGCATCTGCTGGAAACAAGGCATTATCGGTTTTGAACACAAATCCACAGAGAGCTCAATTGAACCCTGAAGTTGGCTTGGATTTCAGACACAGAGTCACGCTTCAAAGCTGCACACACTGGTATGATATGAAAAATTCTAAGTGAAATTAAAAGCTACAGGCACCTCTCCTGTAAAAGGGCGAGTTTCTCTTAAAAGCTCATTATATCCAATTAGGCTGGCATGGGGAGAGAGGAGGTAATCGAGAGTGAATCAAGTCTCATGCAGTACAAAGTATCTGTGCAATCTTACCAGCTTGTCTATTATCCCCACCATTCATGAAATGTTAATTTCCCTTCCATTATGAGAGCCAAGTGTGCCTTGACTATGAGGCACAGACTTTTGTGACTTGGTGCAATTAGATTTATTAATCTTTCACAAAGTGAAAGTAATTAGAAGAAAGATGACCATGATGAAATACAATCATTATGACCAGCAATGAGAAAGTGAACAAGACTAGTGTTGATAAACATTAAAGCCAGAAACATATGCAGGCATTTATTACTAGATTACAGCCAAATGCATTAAATGAACCTCATAATTGGTTGGCAATAACAGCTCTGTGCAGGTTGTACTGAACATCGACACAAATCAAGTACAAATGTATCGAACTTGTTTCACATTTGACTTTTACACTGCTTGGCAACATCAGTAGCTGCTTAGTGACATAACTCATGCTAACAGGATAGCAAGGTAGAACAAACACTGGTAAAAGCTGCTGCTCCAACAGCTGTCAGTTTAATCTTAAGGAGTCCATTTGTTGACTCTAAAGAACCTTTCAGTGGCTGTTCTTTAGAGCACAGCTTAGTCCCATGTTATGATGCATTGTAGTGTCTCTAATAGCTGTGCAATTGCACTTTAAGCATACATGCAACAACCGTGTAACTGCTGGTGATGTAATCACTGTTACAAATGTTACAGCAGTACAGCTGCTTCATAAAAGAACTGCTCATGAATCAGGCATAACATCAGTGAGGAGACCATCTTCTCTTTCATTTTCTTGCCTAAGATGCATCAATATGTTTTATACTTATTTTTGTTGATTATAATTGAAAATGGTTGCTATTGAGCTATCAGTTTGATGTATACATTAAAGATTCTTTTTATTGCCTGTTTTATGACATTGAAATGTTTGCAGCTCTGGCAACTACATTTCTTGTGAACTGCATTAGGTTTTTGCTGTTATGAGTGATGGAGCCAGAAAGTATTCACAAGTGGAATGACTCAATCAAACAAACCACTAAAATAAGGAAATAGGAGAAGAGGGGTCTATTCATATAGGACACAAGTGCACACACTGTGGAGGAGGCAGGACTAAGCCAGGGCAAGAGATGATAACAATAACAAGTGGCACATGGACAGAAAGCGCAGAGAATCAGAATCAAAAAAAGAAAACGTATTGATCCCACAGGAAATTGCTCGTGTTACGACTGCACAGACACACAGAGCCACAGAGACTAGAACAATATAAAATATCAAGTCTAAATAAATCCAATAAAAACTCTGCAGAAAATACTCAATATGAAATACACAAATATACTATAAAATAATATAATATAAAAAATACTATATACACAAATGCTGTTGTATGAACACTATGTAAGTTACATATACTATATAATTGTTAGGTGAATCACTAATTACACTAGTGGTGGTGCATGCTATTGCATGTAATAAAGGTCAATAGTATATAAGAAATATTAAAGTAATGATATTTCATAAGACTATTTCACATAATCATAATGAAATGATTTAACAAAACTTCACATGATAAGACTACTGCATGTAATAAGATATCGCACATAATGATAATGTTTTAGCACACGATAAGAACATTGCACGATATTGCACGCAATTGCATGTAAAGTCTAAATACATTCAATAAAAACTCTGTAGAAAATACTCAATATGAAATATTGAACACTATGTTATATATACAAATGCTGGAGTATAAATATATAAATACTTTAGTTAAGTAACTTACAGTTAAGTGAATTACTTGTAACACAAATGGTGGTTAACAGTATATTATCGTATGTGACACAGATCAGTAGTGTATAAGTAATATTGAAAAAGTAGTGATACTTAGCACATAAAACTATTGCACATAGCAAGAAATTGCACATAATGAGAAACTTTTACTGGAAGAAAATTGCATGATATTGCACATTCTAAGACTATTGCACTTAAATATAAGATAATAATGCACATAATGATAATGACAGAGGTATACAAATGACAGAGGTGCACAACAGGACAAAGCAGGGGCAAAATGTTAAACTTACACTATGCAATGCACTTCATGGGAGATTTAAGCAGATAAGATGCAGAAATTAAACGAAGTAATGACAGACTTCGATGACTCCACCAAAAATGTTCCCCTTCTGAGCCAGTAGTGTTTAAAACCAATAGCTAATTCAATTCACTTAACTTCTTCTTTCTGTTTGTGCCTTGCCAGCTTGCTCTGCCGCTCGGTGTTGAAAGGCAATGTTGTGGTAAATCGCTCACCGCAGGCCCAGCCACTGCAATAAGTGTCTGAGACAAACGCCAGAACACCACAAATGTGGCACGAGGCAGTTTGGGTCACAGACTTTTACGTAGCGTGTTTGCAAAATTCTGTAAAACCCATTCATTCATAGAGAGCTTTTTATTTTTTTATCCCTATTTGGTCACACATGTGCTTTGAGACTCCGTTAATTTACTGAACCACCTTAAACGCTGACCTATGGTGGGCGGGCCACATTCAGGTTTGTCCAGTTTGACTTCACACGAGGCTCCAACAGATCATTTATTTCCATGTTTTCAAGCCATTAGCTGCCTAGCTGACCTGCTAAATGGGCTTGGCAAGCAGGAATGCTTCTAATGTAAATGGGACACATTACTCAGCAAAAAAACAGCACTTTTCTACACCAGCTAATTAACAATGGCCCCTACTGGATTACAGTTCCTATGGTGACTTCCAAAGGCAGCCATAGCCCATCTAGCGCTGATTAAGATAAAATGGATTGCGCCACAATAATTATGCGTGTCTTGTTAGGTTAATGGTGGGACATTACTATAAATGCTTAATTGATTCACGCTGTACTGGAAGTCAGGTCAATCAAAGTCAAATAATAATAATGGTGACACCACAGTACTAATGGTAATGTGTTTAATTAATGCTCAATAGTAAGTCATTACTTGAACATTGCTTCTAAAGTGCTGCATTACTTTGAGTTTATAGTGTTTGATTTGATGATTGATATATAGAACTTGTGGTTATGTAACCATGTCCCACTCAAAAATGCATAAAATACATAAATATTACCTTTGGACTATTTGGTCAAAAATGTAGTAAAGTTCATTTGCATAAGGACTTGCCCAGGTGTGTAATGTTTTTGGTGATGATTAAATAATTAAAAAAATGGCATTAGCTCATGAATATAATTCGGATCATACATACACATTATGAAAAAAATACATATTGGGCAAAAAAATATTGTATTGTTCAGTTTTGTTACATATTTGACCAAATATGCAAATACAGTTTTGAGCACTATTTCATTATTGAGAATTTATTAAAATGTAGAGTTATATGTGTGGTATTAGGCTAGATATGCTCTGAACTGAGTGAGAATTTGGCACTGAGTTCATTTGGAAAGGTGCAGGCTGACTAGCACTGTCGGCATGGCAACATCAGAGCAGACTGAAAAGAAAGAATAAAGAGGGAGGGGGGAGAAAGGGGGGCATAAGATGCTCACAGAGATAAGTCACACTTCTATACAACCATTTCCAGGAATTTAAAGTATACTTGTTGTGATTTGATTCTAGAGGAAAGTGGATGGATTATTTCAGCACCATGGACAGCACCTCTGTGATTATGTCAATTAATAAACTGCTTTATGCTTTAGCACTCTGTCTTAGTATTGCTAGAGATCATCAATCAGAGTAAATTAATGTTTTATTTAACTCAAATATAGATAAACAATTGTAGTTTTAAATAATAAAGTTAATAAAGTTTATGAATAATAAAGTTTATAAACAGGATCTATTAAAACATCTTTTCTGAACAAACTGAAGTGAAAGTGACCATTTGTCATACGGGAACACACCACAGCACACAGTATGAAATTCAACCTCTGCATTTAACCCATTCACCAAGTGAAGCAGGGGGCAGCCAGGAGCAGT
This sequence comes from Hemigrammopetersius urotaenia, assembly GCA_037974485.1. NCBI lineage: Eukaryota > Metazoa > Chordata > Actinopteri > Characiformes > Alestidae > Hemigrammopetersius > Hemigrammopetersius urotaenia. The sequence continues at coordinate 2,496,189 of JBBPDC010000035.1, forward strand.
GTGTGGGGACGGTACCTTGCTCAGCGTACCTCAGCGGTGCCTAGCGGTCTTGGGGATCGAACCCAGACTTTCTGGTCGCAGGGTGGATGCCTTAACCACTAGGCCACCCAACTGCCCCAACTGATACTGACTTACACTGAAAAAACAAGACATTTTCATGCACAGTTTCTCAGCACAGTTCTGTCTTACTTAGCTTCTGGCCATAATTGTGTTGATGTTATGCATTTTATTCATGTTTAATTCAAAGGAATGCATTTAATTGCATTGCCTTTTCAGACTAAACCAGACCAATTCACAATAATACACACTCGTTAATGGGCGTCGAGACTTTCTGACACAGGGGCGGCAATAATGGCAATAATTTAACAAGGACTGTTCTCTACTTTAGAATCACTGGTCAAAATAAGTCAGTATTATTTTACATTCAGTAACAATTTAGTATAATTATCTTTTTAGAACAATTTCCTGACCAGTGAAATTGTTGTTTTGAATATGTTTAATTTGATGTGATATAATTCTGGGCTCAATTATCACTTTTTTTCTTATTCTGTTTCCTGCTAAATTTAAAACATGTGAAGATCCACAGGACTGGCACATTATGCACTGTAACCAAAGAATTGTTCTTTCATTGAAATCATTGATTCCAAACTTTTCCAGCTAATCTTCTTGAACTCCCCTGCTGTTTCAAAAAGCAGCTACACCTGAGAAAAAAAAAAACACTTACCAAAGCTACTAAAATCAAATTTTCCAAATAGTGATGGCAAAAGACCATTAACCCTGTAAAATGTATCACTACTGAGATGTCAGTCATGTAGTTACAAGGTCTGTAATGGCAGTTCATTTTTGAGCTCACCAGACATCACATGCAGAAGCCAAGCCTCCAGGTGGGACAAACAAATGACTTAAATAAAAACCAACAGTCCTGTAAACATTGAAGGCTTTTTCTAATGCAGAAAGCTCCCCCAATAGCCTCATAAGGCACTCTTCCAGAGTCATACATAAACTGTGCTGTATTTAAACTGTACTGCAGTGGCCTGGAACTTGCAGCACGCTTTAATTTTTCCAATTTATTTTAGCCTGGTTACTGTGTTTCTGCCACTTAATTCTCTATGATAGAGGTGTTTTTGATTATATATAAAGCCGTCTTTCATCATTGATAGTCTTGTTTAAGTTTTTTATGTTTTTTTCTCAGAATTATTTTCCATGTGATGAAAACCTAACCCAGCTAACTTGTTGGTGATACCCTGTTATGCCTTTGCATTTCTTACAGTGTTAAAGATAAATTTATTAACATGATTGAAATCTTCAGCCCAGACAGACAGTAGTGCTTGTACTTTGTCGACTTCCCAGTTGTTTGTTTACTGCACATACAGTAAAAAACAAAGGCCATTTTGACCAATCGGAAAGCAGGGATACAGTCAGTTTGGAACACTTTTGGCTCTGCTGTTGAGTAGCCCATTGAGCAGCACAGGTTGCTTTATTTGTAATAAAAGACATTTACAGCATTGTTCCTTGTGCCAGCGGAGGAGTGCCAATAAGTTCTCAGTGAATCCTAACATCTGGGCAGGACCTACAATGATACTATAAAAGCCTGCTGTCCAATACATTAATCAGAATTCATATTTGCTACATTGAAATCATACCATATTTTAATATGCCATAAACTCCCAACAAAACCTGGCTTTAATGATGTAGCAATGTTATTTTAAGAAAAGCTGTGCGTCTTATGTAGTCTTAAGCCAAATACTACAGCTACATCTAATCCTGTGGTTACTGTGACCTTCATTAAGTGTTTCTCCAACCTTGGCTCTTATTTAGCAAGTGACTGCAAACAGAACCTGGAAATGTGTTTCATTTTCCTTACAGAGTGTGCGGTGTATGGAAAGTGTGTGTACTGTGAGTGTGTATTGTAACTGTGTTCAGGCATTTTACAGGCAGCATTTGATGAAATGTTTGCAATTAAGCAAGGCTCCCATTAGCGTGAATGCTGATGTTCAATCTCATGTCAGATAAAAGTAACTCACTGTTATTGCTTTAGTAGTGCTTTTCTAGAGCGCTGGAGGATGAGCTCTCCCTCAGGACCAATATTCTTCTCAAACAGAATTAACACAAAAATTAACTGTCCAGACAGGACACTTGATGGCTGGATGCCTTACAGTCTGTAGTTATGGTCAGAGTGACCTTTCGTCCATTATTTTGAGACAAACAGATATTCAGCTTCTGGACTAGAACAGCTCTGTGTTCCTGGGAATGCAGCCATTTCCATTTGTGCAGCACACGGCTGAATGGAGTAATAGATTGCTATAGCGAAGAGTCCATGACAGCTTCTTATGTGACTGCTCTGAGTGTCTTATGGAAGGGCCGACCATGGGCCTTGTTCTGAATGTGAATGCAGTGGAGAGCATCACCATTCCTCTCAAGTGGCTACTTATCAGAACAGACACTTCAATCACAAAAACTCCCACTCAAAATGTGTGTCTCGCATCTTGCTTTTCACATGGGCTCATTATAAACAGACAGAGGATATAGTACAATAGCAGAGCATTCAGTGCATCAAAGTTGATGAACCCTTTAGAAATCTTTAGAATTTTACTAGAGTTTTCTAATAGAATCTTTCTGCTTAAATAAAACCTAAACCATCATCAGATTTTCACACAGATCATAAAAGTAGTCAAAGACAAACCAATTAAACAAATGTGACAAAAATGTTGTAGATAGTCTATTAGTGATGAAGGAAATCACAAGAAAGTGGCAAAAATGTAAAAAATGTTTTTCCTAGTATGTGTAAAAATGTTGAGCCGCCTCTGCTGCCCTTGATTTTGGATCAAGAGGAAAAGATCTAGGATGCTTTGAAGTAGATGTTCAGCCACAAACTCCAGCCACAAAAGCTGCCCAGCTGGCTGGTTCTTCATATATACATATATTAAAGGTGGGCATAGATTAATTTTTTAAATCTAGATTAATCTCATTGTAATCTTGAAATTAATCTAGATTAATCTAAATTAAAATGGCTCATTTGAATTCTGCTGAAGGTCTGAAGCTCCCTCCAAAAAATGATCCCAATGCTTATTTTTATAGTGTAAACCATAAATATGTCTCCAAATGTTCTCCCAGATCACTTTAATTTCAGAGGTTTAAATACGGAAAAGTCAGGAACGAGAGAGACATAGAGAGTAAGAGAGAGACAGCAAGAGAGGGAGAGAGAGAGAGAGACAAAGAGAGAAAGGAGAGAGAGAGAGAGGGAGGGAGAGAGAAAGAGAGAGAGAGACAAAGAGAGAAAGGAGAGAGAGGGAGAGAGAGAGAGAAAGTGAGATAGAATCACTGGTCAACCACACTGAAGGAGGCCCTGCAAAACAGCCTCTTTTGAGTGACAGTGTACATATTTGACCTCCCCCACTACATAAAGATGTGCATTATATTCCTTTAAAGCAAAGCCGGCGGTGGCTGCTTTTGTTCCAAGGAGCCTTCTGCTTTCAGAATGAGAGAAGAGTGCACTCAGGGCTCCATAAAGGAACTGGTGGCCTGTCAGGAAAAAAAGAGTCATTTTTATTGACCGTAAATGTGCACTGACATGTACATTTTGCCCGCTACTACATCAGCATTCAGTCTCATATTCCCTCAGTAAAGTGAATATAATAATAATCTATGTGCCGGCACTGGGGAAGTCTGGAAAATGTAATATTGCGCCAGTGGTGCCAGCAAGATCGGGTTAGGATACTCATTTAGAGTCTTAGCCGGACTGCTTCAGAGGCAAATCCCAATATGCTGTATCTGACACGATGGCCTGCGCTGAGGAATGGCTCATTCCCCTCATTAATTACACTGCTAACCTCATGCCACTGGAAAATGCACCGAGTTTGGAGAAAAATATGCCACTCTGTCTGCCTTTATGTCTCTGGTGGAAAATAACTCAATCGCATAGATTTCACAACCAAGGCACATCACTTACAGTTGCTGCAAAAATATGATAGCAATTTCGAGTGAAACTCTCTGCGCATCCAACTGGGTGTAGTTCATGAATATAAATCAAACAAAGCACACAAAGAAGGGAAAAGTCACTGCAATAAATGAATGTTTGTAAAAGTCATATCTAACCATACCACTTAAAATGTAACCCCATTTTTTTCGTTTACCTCCAGATGTCCTATATGAAGAATTTCATGATGAATTGAAAAAATGATCCGAAAGGTTCATTTTCATATTTCTCGTTTAAGGTTAGATCATTTTTTTTACTCCTTCAGGCCTCATTGCATATAATACATTATATGCGAGGAAATGGTTGTACATAATAAATACGTACAACGTCGCAGAACATTGTGAGATTTTATGCTGAATGAATTTTGCCCTTTGCAATGTGTGTGCCTTTCATGATTGAAAATGGTCCAATATTCAATATCAAAGTTCAATATCAAATGTCATTCAAAATGTCATTTAAAAAGACGTAACATTTCATGGTAAATGGACCAATAGAAATGATCTCGAGTGACCTATAATAAAAGTCTTGGCACATTATCTTGCACTAAAGCAAAGTTTTCCCCATCTCCTATTAAGTTACCATTTCAGAGATGCGAGGTTTCGTTGCCATGGCAACAATAAAGATTTTATGGGTTCGATATTTGGCCCGTTTTTTCCTACGGGACCATAATGGGAACAGCATTAAAGCAACAGCAGCATCATAACGTGGTAAATATTTACAGTGGGGCGGAAAGAACGCAGGTAGAAAATTCGGGGTAACTCCTTCGACTGTGGGAACCGAAGGGCCTGTTATGTAAAGGCTGTTTAGGCTTCGCCGTTTGGGGCGAGGTTATTTTTGCTCACAAAAATAAACAGGCCCCGGCAAGTAGCTGTATTTTCAGCGCAAGCTGGAGACTCCCAGCACTCTCAGAATAGCGCCCAGTCCTTTCTGAAAAGGTCAGCGTGAGGACAGAATGCTTTGAATTTTTCAGTAATCCATCATTAAGAATGCTTGTTTGTTAGTTTTAGTCTTGTTAACGCGGCAATTAGAGTGTATTCACCCCATTTCCCATAAAGCATAGCTTTCTGTGTGGAATGTGGAGAGGGCAGGAAGTGTTTGTGGTTTCTGTGGTCTGGGGAGAGACAAAGCGATTCTGGCAGACGGCTAGCGACGGCTAGCAAGTTCTATTATGAAGCTCTTTATTGATACGCACAGAAAAGTTTTTTGGTCCATAAATATGAAAACAAAGACAAATAATGATACTTTCTGCTAGCCACCCTATGGGATTCCAGTAATATGTTAGCACTAAGCTAACAGCATTGCAAATGCATGTTAAACACGAATGTCTGAAGCTTGTTAAAGACATTCTGTATTTAATTTCAGTCCTATAATAGATATATAAACGAATCTAAACAAAACCTTGTGTCTTCGAAATGGCAACTATACAGAAGCAGAATACCTTCCCATACCTACATACACTATAACTATAATCGTGGAAGCCAATATAAAATGCTGAAATTTGTATATAATTAAAAGGTAGCCTGGTGTTTTCACATTTTATGTAATATAAAGGTCCCCCGGAGATATGGAGATATTAGCCAACTAGCATGCTAACACAATTCATTTCAAGTTAGCAAAGTATCTAAACAACATATCACATGTAAAAGGTGTGTCACATTCATTTGGCTTTTTTAAAACGTTTTTCTGACTGTTTCCCTGCTCTCTATAACAACAACAGCATCGTCATTTATGAAAACTAAGATAAAATAGGTAAAAGGAACTTGAAGCTTTGTTTGTGTAAATTCCAGTTGTTTCTTCAAAGCACTGGTAAAGATACAGCCTGTAATGTATAGGGATCCCTGATGTAAGTTAAGATTGTAAATGTGTTACAGGAGGTTTGTGTGTTCTACTGTCACTTTATAAGAGAAGTTCCATGCTGCCCTTATTGTTGGATGTGCTGTGATAGTAAACATGTGCAAATGTTACTCGTGTATTGTTTTTTTGTGCATTTGAGGACACACTATTTTGTGAATTTTTCACCGCATTGTACCACTGTTATCTGTGACTTTTCACAGCTCTTGCAGTTTTAAGGTAGATTTATTTCTGGGGACCATAGACGTTCCTATAGCTGTTTGCTTAAGGCCCCTATTGGAAGCCCCCTTCAAAATAAGCCATACTGCACTGACCGCAAGCAAGTGTGGAATAAACTTCATTCTATACATTGCTCGGCCCTCTATTGAGGCCTAAGCTATTCATGCAGCCACTAGAGTCTGTCACAGCAGGTCAGATCCCTGTTATTCACATCACCGATAGTGGTCCTGTTGCGGACCCTGTTGTGGACACAAGCGGACCAAAGTAAATCATTCTTTACCCCGAAAGCGCTCTTCCACAAATCATTCTGGAAGAAAATCAGCGGACGAGTAAACATTAGTCACAGTTTAGCAGAGGAATGAACTCTTGACTTCAACTTTCTCTCTTTGTGGCTCTTGCTCTCTCTCTCTCTCTCTCTCTCTCTCTCTCTCTCTCTCTCTCTCTTTAACTCTCTTTACCTGTCTACCACTCTATAGAGATTCTATAGAGAGAATTTTTCTCTTTTCTCTTTTCTCCTATTGCTCCCCACTTTCCCCCTCTCTCTTTCCTCTTCTCCCGTTTTATTTTTCTCTCTTCTCTCTTTCTACCTCTGTCTTCTCTCTCCTTCTGTCTCTTTCCCTCTCTCTTCTCCTCTTTCCATGAGTGTATGCTGCAGTTTGATCTCCTGCCCCCTGCAGTTAGTAATCAAAGGTGTGTCTGGCTTTTATCTCTAATACATTATGAAGCACAGGTAAGGGTGGGGTGTCTGGCGGTGGATCAAATAGATCTCTCTCTCTCGCTCTCTCTCTCTCTCTCTTTCTCTCTCTCTCACACACACTCTCTCTATCCCCTCAGACACCCCAAACCCAGACATCTGAGCGCTTAACCTAAAACTCCAGCAGAGATCAGTGTGTGCATGTGCACGTGTGTGTTTGTGTGTGTGTGTGTGTGTGTGTGTGTGTAGGCTCCAGTTTGATCTGGTAAAGACCAATCAGGTTAGAGGACAGAAATGTGTGATCACGTGATTCAGAGTGAAAGAAAGAGAGAAAGAGAGAGAGAGAGAGAGAGCTCTTTTAAAGTAATAGTTGGGACAATAAGCCAGTCACCCCAACACACCTGCCAACCCCTGGATTTACAAGGTAAATATAAGAAGCAATAGAAGTGTATCCCCTATCAATTAGCACCATGCTACATTGCAATACATTGTGTTGGGTTGTTAAGTCTTCTCTGACTCTGTATGGCACACTGTTATCAGCCACGGACAGCATGGCGATTGTGGTAGACAACATCCTATTACAGGATCATCTGTACCAATTGCAGCTTTCTTGAAGACTGTTTTCAGTCTGCTTGTCCGTTAGAGCTCCACTCTAAGTCTATAGAAGCAAACCATCTACAGCCTTACAATCAATTACATTCAGGTTTGGAGAAATATTGCATAAATTCAAGTAATTTCAATAACTTTCACTAACGAAGTTACTTAAATGAATAAAATCTAAAGACTAAACCTGTTTGCGACTGTAAACCCAGTGTAACCTTTAGCCGGTTAATCGTTTCAGCCTTTGAAGAGCCTGATTAAATGAAGTGTGACTGCACTAACAGCTGAAAGTGCATGCATACCTTTTTTAGGTCTGCACAGGTCTCCTGCTCTACACCTGTGCATGAATTATGCAGACATGAGCTGAATTATGCATTTCAGGCCCCAGTCAGAACAAACGAAATTTCATCCGTCTACCCGAACCATTTAACCACTCATTATAAATTTACAAGCTCTCTGTTGAGGAATTACTTTGCCTCGTATTTGCTTTCGCCCAGACTTTCGTTCAGTCTCCACCGTGTCCGTACGTTCTGGAAACGACACGGGCAGACGCAGCCAGAGGCTGAAAATCATTCCCTACTATAATGACAGCGCTGTCATCCAAACAGGGCTATTTTCAACCAGCGCTGGATGCCAAGTATGTCATTACAGGAGCCAGTAGAGTAGAATGATGACTTAGAGATAGAGAGAGAGAGCGAGAGAGAGGGGAAAAAGAAAAGTAGAGGGAGGAAAAGAAATAGGGTCAAAGAGAGAACAGAGAGAGAGAGAGATAAAAGAAAGCGAGAGAAAGGAAAGAAAGAGCGGGAGACGTGAGGGGGAAAACAGAAAAAGAGAGAGAGAGAGAGAGAGAGAGAGAAAGGGGAAAGATGGGGAAAGGTGGAAAAGAGAGAGAGAAAGAGAGGTAGAGAGGGAAAAGAAACAGGGTAATAGAGAGAAAGAGATAAAAGGGGGAGAGAGACAGAGAGCGGATGAAACAGAAAGAGAGTGAGTTAGAGAGAGAGAGAAAGAGAAAAGACAGAGAGAGGTAGAAAGAGGGGCAAGAAAAGGGGGAAAGAGAGAGAGAGAGAGGAAAAGAGAAGTAGAGAAGAAAAGAAGTACAGAGTAGGAAAGAAAGAGAGGCAGAAAGTGAAAGAGGGTGAGAGAAAGAGAGAGGAGAGAGAATGGAAAGTAAGAAGGTGGGAAAGAAAAAGAGAGTGTGACAAAGAGGGCAGAAACAGAGAGAAAGAAAGGGGGGAGAGGGTAAGAAAGAGTGAGCTGAATCAGTAACTTCATTAGAAATATAGTAAATAGTAAAAATAACCCTTTTTTAAGTAATTAGACTATTTTTATTCGCCTCAGTCGAACGAATGATACATAAAACATAGTTGCAAGCTTTTCTGGTGACATCGACAATGAAAGAAAAGAATGTGCCTTATCTTAGTCCACTCAGAGCTTCAAGCACTGTTACACACACACACAGGTATGCGGCGTTTGATTGTATGCGCTGCAGTCTAGGCAGCTCATGAGTTCAGCTCTCCAGGGTATGATGTAATCATCGTCGTAATGTCAAAGGTCAGCCCTGGTTGGCGAGCTCCCATCACCTATCCATCAACATCTGCAGGCCTCAAAGCAAAAACACCAGCAGACACCCTACTGGGAGGACTGGAAGGCTGCGTGCAAAAGTTTGAGCACCCCTGATCAAATGATATAAAATAAATGCAGTATCTCCACACAGAACACAGGTTGAAGTGTTCCCTTATAGGTCACGTGTGAATGCACCCCACCACAGCACACAGTGTTTAACCCATTCACCAAGTGAAGCAGGGGGCTGCCACCAACGAGGGACGTTTGTGGAGCAGTGGGCCACTAGCAGTCCTGGGATTCAAACCTTCCACAACCTTCTAACCACCCAGCCACCAGCTGCCCCAATGACCATTTCTATTTATATGCATTTACATTTTACATTTACGGCATTTGGCTGACGCTCTTATCCAGAGCGACGTACATCAGTGCTTAAGAATTCCACAACTGTTTCTTACC
>JBBPDC010000035.1:2509103-2529548 GCA_037974485.1 Hemigrammopetersius urotaenia
TTGTAAAGCTGCTTTGTGACAATGACCATTGTTAAAAGCGCTATATAAATAAAATTGAATTGAATTGAATTGAAATTCACACATACAGCTCTGGCAAAGTTTGAATGCATGTATAAAAGGGCTTCAGAGAGTCCTGCGTGCTCAGTGAATAAAAACCGCACCAACCATGTTCAGTCATGCTATTAAAACATATCAGTTAGCATATCGCAAGTCAACAGCTGGATATATTTTGTCATTGTGAGCTTTTTCAATATTTTGATAAATAGAGGATTTTGTTGATAAATAGAGGATCCTTTATTATGTTTTGAATTTTATGAAGCATTTCTGTTACACTAATGTATCATATTGAAGGATTTTATGAAGCATTTCTGCTACAAAAACATATTTTTTATGCTTTTATGAAGCATTACTGTTGCATCCTTTACATTTTTCCAGATGTTTGTAACTTCATGATATCAAAACAAGCATAAAAAGGTAAAAGTCTAGTCTCAAAAAAATAAAGTTTAAGCTACAGGTTACAAATCACTACATAACTATACAATTATTTACCTACAGAACTGCGTTTAGATTACATACTGAAATGACAACTGTAGACTGCTGAGAATTAACTAGTAGAGACTGTAGCTTGTAGGACACATTACATGGGCTCAAACCACTATCCCTGTGACATTTACCTGGCTGTGAGTAATTGCTGTGGGTTCAGGAATGCTCAACTTGAGGAATCGGGGCTTGCTGTGCGCTGACTGGCCTGTCATCTTCTTTTCCTGCCATTTGCATTCACAGTGCTTGTCCGGAGACAAAGGTCACACAGTTTGAGTGGCACCAAAGCCATCACACTGTAAACACAATTAAGTGGCGGCAAACAAGTCAATGGAGTTGTTGGTGACTTTTACATAATTAATCTCCCTCCATCATCATCCAGGGACAGACTACACAAACATTACCACGATTTCTGAAGGGTGAATCATCAGTCCCATCACTGTCGAACAGATGAATTTCATTGCCTTTTTTTCCATTCATGACATTGTTCTTTGCCTCTCCTTGGGATTAACACGAACAATGACAAGCATGCACCGTTTGTCTATGGCAGCGAACTCTCTGATGATTCGCCTTTTATCCGAAAGCGAAGCTAACAGTGCCATGTTCCATGATTTCACTGAGACTCGGTCTGATGTTCCCTCAGATCTTGTACTCTCCTTAGTCCCGAATTATTAATTCAACAAACACCATGTCTCATCACACAAAGCACGCCATGAAAACATTAGCCTGCCGAGAATGACTAATTGTACATTAGGCAGGCTGTGGGTAAGGCATTTAAAACAACATCGCCTCCAATTAGCATATTAAAGCGGTTGCTGAAGTCTCAACATAATGGATTTTATTTTTGCAAAATTAACAAGAATTACAGATCCTAAAAGAATGGACATAACTATTGTGGTAAATTTATTATATTTTCTGTTCACTTATGACATATACATTGGCATTATTGATGGTCAAAAGGTGGAATTTGTCTTTTTTTTTTACTGACTATTAGATAAATACATTTGCAAGTGTACTATAATAGATGCCAAGTGTTCCCATACTGCAAATGGTAATAGAATACTTCACTACAAAGTTGTATGTAGTTTATAACAAATGTACATTGTATCTAAAGTTAAACTTATAAAAAAAAATGTTTTTGTTGCATTTGCTAAAATTGTGACTATGTCCTGATAGTAGTATGATACAGATCATCTTCTAATGCCATTTGCAAAAATCTGCCAGTCAGAACCAGGAGGAGTGGCTGATGGGGTATCAATCAGTGTTTGTGCGCCTCCACACATGCTCTTACTCAAAGGATTTAAAACTTACGCCCATTTTTGATTTCTGCTGGGAGGGGGAGGATGAGGGACCTGAAAGTTGTACTCAATTAATTTTTCAAGCAAAGCCCACTCTCTTCTCAATCATACCGACATAAGCGTTAACCTAATAAAGAATTTGTTAATTAGCTGTAAATGTGAGGCACCATGATCTCCAGGTTTTTTTTAAATACACTCAATATTTCAAGTCCATACTTGTCTGGTCATGCTCAACTGTAAGGTTGACTCTTTGCATCTATTAATTACCCAATAATACACAAACGAAAAGAGACTCACGGGTGGGACAATTGCATTGTTTCAGCAAAGTGGACAGAACAAGAGAAAAAAGTAGAAGCAGCTTAACATAAGAACCATACAACAGGTTAGTGTTAAAGAAGTCTACACTATACCAAAAATGGTATAAAAATATATGTGTGTGTATATACCCATTGTGTACATGTGGTGTGTTTTGACACAGTTAAACATAGGTGGAACAGCAGCACATTATGACTTGTCAAAATTAGAATGTGGCCTGTCAAATAAACAAGTGCTGCCTTTAGAGCTTTGCTTGTTACTGCTGTCTTAGTCAGTTACAGATGTCTTAGTCAATTACAATGAGAGCACTATGTTGTTTTGGTTCATTGTAGGATGTGAATAGTAAGTAAAATATCTATTTTTGTGAAGTAGACGTGACGGCTCCCAGTACCGTCACTGCCACTGTGCAGAAAATGAGTCGGTAAGTTTCCCTACACTGGACCATTTCACATCTAACCACTCTGAATGACTTTACATCTCAGCCACTGAATAATGCAGTTATCTTTGGAAATGTTGATTCAGCACCTTGATCATAGAATACTGGCTACTTGGAGTCAGCATCTTGCTCATATGCAGGCAAATATCACTTGAAGAGATGCTAGCCTCATTTTATACTTCGGCTGTTTATTCGGACCGCTTAAAGCTATGTCTCGTGCCTTCATGAGCTCTTACAGCGCGACCGGATCTCAGAGTAATTCTTCATTATTCAAATTTGTTGAACAGGGTGTAGGCTGTGCTGTTGCTGGTCTAGAGCGCTCTATATGAAACAGGCTGGACTGTGTCCACTGAGAAATTTACTCCCTCAACATGTAGCGGCTGAGTTCTCCGTTGTGGTGAAAGTTTATCATGACGCAATGTGGCTGAAATCCACGGTGGATTGTCGGGTATTAAGGAGTGTTATCAAACTTGTCTGTAAGTATCTGCCAAAAATGTGTTTTTCCAAATGATGTTCTTGTCATAACAAACTGATGACATGAGCCAAAACAGGGAGCGATGTGTCTGCTGCGATTACATGGGCCTTGAAGGAGAAAAGTTCAAAGCATTCATCATGGCCCAGTCCCAAAGTCTGACAGACATAAATGCAATAGAAGTGACTTCTGTCAAGATGACAGTTTCATCGTGCACTCCAGCTTGCTTGCCTTCTCTCCCAATTCACTGGAGGGCGAAGGTACTTGCTTGAAGTGCCGCTCGAGATTTCAAAAGGCTGTGCGGACACGTCAAGAGCAAGACTTAAGCAAAACATGGAGCGGTCATCAATGTCAAAGGAGGGAAATCGGATTAGTTTTTGTATGAGAGTCAGATTTGAAGGCTCTGAAAGTGTAAGATAACACACTGAGTCATTTGGAAGGTATTTCTATATCCTTGGCGGGATAATTCAGCCCTAAGTGCACTGACCCTGGATGTAGTTGATGTAATTCATTAGTAAAGATATGCAACATTTTTTTGTAGAAGACTTTCATGCTCTCTTTAGTCAAAAGTGTTAGTAAATCAAGCTGTGGATCTGTATAATTAATTCTTCAGTTCTTTCTGACATGGGACTAGCTTTCCAGAGGATAGAATGTGTGGTATTTTATTAGCACAGTGGTGTAGAAAAAATCAAATGTAACCATGTTTTTCACAGTGTTGCTCACAGATTAAACATTAAATCAAATTCTTATGCCTGACATTAGGTTGAGGAAATGGAGATTCCAATCAAAAGCAAATGATATATTTGTATATTTACACACTACTGTGCAAAAGTCTTAAGCACCTGAGAAAACGATGCTTAAAAGCTGTTTACTGCTGGGCAGTGGTGTTAAGATTACAACAAATACAAACAACATTAATACAGTAAATGGTGGTTTTATTTGTGGCAAAGTGTTTGCTGAACCATTTCCAGACCTCTTTCCTAATCGAAGCCCAGTTTTACTTGCTGCTGCATCAAATCCCTGGTTTGGCTCTTTTTACTGCAGTAGATTAAACTAGGTGTTGATTATGGAATTTTAGTCATTCACCCAATGACTGCAGGAAACCTGGATCCAAACCTGTGTTCTTCTAACCAGCTCACAACATATTGACTACTTTTTAGAAAAAAGAAAATCTTGATACTTTTTACTGCTTTCTTGTTTGTTTGAATTTGTTGTAATATCCAGCTGTTTTTGCTGGTTCTGTCTGGCAGATTTGTTTTTGAAATTTGTTTCGTACTATTCTGTGTGTGTGTGTGTGTGTGTGTGTGACATGTACACAAATAAACATTACATTTTGTTGTTAGTAGGTCCAGCATTTACAGTTTGCCAGGTTTTCTAGAATTGATGAAGGAGAAAACATTATTTAAGTTTCAAAACCGTTCACTCCATGCAGTCCATACATGGAGACATGCCTGTAAGCAACTACGAGGTCACAGAGGTCCTGACCCCTGTAGGAGCTAAAAATAAAATTTGAAGCTAAATACAACTGGCTAAAATGGGTGAGAACTTCTCGGAGATGAGCTTGCTCCAGTTCAGAACTGTTGTATAATGTCCTCTGTGTGAGAGTCGTGAGAGAGGGTGAGCACCTCTGTTGACAGCTGCAATTGTATTTCATACATGTTGGCAGGTGGCTTGTGTGTGAACGGGTAGCAGACCATTCAGTAAGACATAGCACGGACCGTTATGACATTATTAAAGCGTAACCAGGTACAGCGTCTGGAGTGAGACAATTGGATGAAACGTGTTAAATATGCGTAATCAGGCCATGAAAAATTGGGCATTTGCTTTTATACTATTAGACTAAGGATTAGCTAAGACTTGCTACTTGTTTAAAAAGAGTAAGCATGTTTCTGTCAATTAATTTGGATGCAAAGAGTCACACACACTTTTTCTCTCCTGGACTATAGCCGAGACATAGAGCCCTGCATCCCCTCCACATTAAAATGGTCCTGGCTCCCATGCATTTACCATCTCATTCTTAAAGGCACAGTAACAAAAATAGTCCATTAATTACTTTTTTACTGCATTTGTGTTTGTTTGTATTTAATCTAATGTTACAGTGTTTTGTGATTTTTTTACTGGCAAAATCACACTCGAAGCCAAGATGAATAGCTTTGCATGTTTAATTTTTGCAATGCCTTGAAGACAGGACAGCCAATCAGAAGAGCCCATTTACACATATGAGTCTTAAAGGGACAGTAACCAAAACAGCCTGTGAAGTTGTGAGAGATAAGGAGAGGTTTATGTAATTGTCTGTAAAAATGAATGAAAGTCATAAATAGAAAAATGTGTAATCTACAAGCTCTTTTATAGTCTGTGATAAAACCGATATATGCTCTTGTTACTTTTTTACTGCATTTGTGTCTATTTGTATTTATTTTAATTCTATAATGTGTTATTTTTTACTGGCAAAAACACACTCGATGCCAAGATGACATAACGACATAACGACCCTTAGATGTGGCTTTAGTCCCCCTCGCTGCTGAAAGATACGCAGGAACAAAAAGGAGAGAGAGAGAAAGAGAGAGACAGAAACAGACAGAGACAGACAGAAACACACAGAAAGGACAGAAAGAATTAAGAGAGATAGAGAAAGGGAAGAGAGAGAAAGAACTGAGAGAAAGGAGGATTGGCTCACAGAGAGATGAGCAAGATGAGAGAATGAGGAGCTGATAGAAAAAAAGAGAGAGAAAGACAGACAGACAGAGAGAAAGAGAGAGAGAGAGTAAGACTGAGTCAGTCTGTGTGTGTGAGACTGACCGAAAGAAGAGAGAGGAAGAAAGGAGAGGGGGACTGGCTCACAGAGAGACGAAGAGGGCAAGAGAATGAGGAGCTGATGCAGAAAGAGAGTCAGAAAGAGATATATAAAAATAGATAGGGAGAGAAAGAGAGAGAGAGCGATTGGAGAGAGACAAAAAGGAGAAAAGAGTGAGAGAGAGAGACATAAAGCAAGGAGAGAGAAAGAGAGAGAGAGAGAGAGAGAGAGAGAGAGAGAGAGAGAGAGAGAGAGAGAGCAAGAGGACAGTGTGATGGACAGTGGGCTTTGCTCTGATAGATGCTGTGCTGGAGATCCTTCTCGTCAAATCACATTTCGTTGAGTAAATAGGGAAAGCATTGTTGGTGCGTTCATAGGTGTGTTTTGTCTGTGTATCATTTGTTAGGGGTCCAGTCGTATATTGCTGGTATATTTTTGTTTTCTTCTTTATACAAGAGAGCTGATAACCATATATAAAGTTTCTTACATAACTATATAATAAAGTATATGGCTTCTTTTTGCCCACCCAGATTTAAAGGGGATTTGATAATACTAAACAATAGTTACAGTCATATTTATTAGAGTGACAGCTGGAGTTGGACCTTTTGGAGGAAAGGTCAGAGAGGCGAGATTGCGTTGGTTTGGGACATGTGCTGAGGAGAGACTCTTGAGTGTGTTGGGAGAAGGATGCTGAGGATGGAGCAGGAGAGCCAAGGAGAAGAGGAAAGTCTAGTAGGAGGTTTATGGATGTGGTGAGGGAGGACATACAGGCAGTTGGTATGTGAGAGGACAGAAGGAAATGGAGACGGTTGATCCGCTGTGAAGACCACTAATCTGGAGCAGCCGATGGTAGAAGAAGGAGAAACAGAAATTACAGGCACATTGTGGGAGCCCACCTGTTTGGTTCAGGGGTCCCACAAGTCAATCCCAGACCCTATGTTTGAGAGAGTGTGTGAGGGAATGATTGTGCTCGCGCCTGTGCTTCCGAAAAGAGGGGCTAGGGGGCGCGCTGTGGCCGAATGAAGGCGCGTTAATGTATTCGAGCCTGGCTTTGCTGAGAGGTGGTCACATGGGGGGGCTGAGCGAGTTTAAAAGTGCTTTAGCTCCCCTTCAGACAGAGCAGTGTGAGCTGCTGGTTAAGACACACACGCACGTATACACACACACACACACACACATCCACGCACTGTCTGGAGACGCGCACGGGACGCTCGTGCCTGCAGCAGAGCAACTTTCTGCACTGGAGCTTCTCTGACCCACACACACAGTGGTCTACACACACCTAGCTGAAGACAGGACACACACATACGCACGCTCACACTGGACAGAGGAGGAGAGAGGCGAGCGCGAGAGCATCTAAGTGAGTACCTCGAGCTGATACTTTTTCTGTCTTTCTTTATTCCCTGTTGAAGCTGGACTGTATGAGGGCGCGTGCTGATGAACGAGGTGAGGGAAGGCAAGGCGGACAGTGTCCGGGCTCCTGCACGCGAGGATGGGAGAGGCTGTCTCTCGCGCGCGCAGGGGCACCCTCCCTCTCCAAATGGATTATTTCAGCGAGCGCGCGATTTCGACCCACCTGTCAGCGGTTCTAATTGAAGCCCCGGCTCGCTCGCTCTTGCGCGCGCGCGCCCTGCTGCTCGAGCGCTCGTAATGAAACGCGCGTGCGGAGAACCGTGATGCGAGCGCGAATGCGCTGGGGGCGAGAGTAAAGTCTGCACGTGAGAACAAAGAATAATATACCGGTGGCCCATGGTTACCTTTTGGGTCCCTGGAAAAGGAACGAGAGAGAGTGAGATAGAGCGAGAGAGAAGGACGAGGAGGTCGATAGATTGAGGGGCTGATGGAGAGGGAGAGATGGAAAAAGGGAGAGAGGAAAGAGTGGGAGAGGGAGAGAGAGGGGGGTTAATGTGGATAGAAAGGAGAGAGAGAGAGAGAGAGAGAGATGGAAAGAAGGGAGCGAGAGAGAGAGAGCGAGAGAGAGAGAGAAGGGCAGGAAAACCAGGTGACCAGCTCACAGAGACAGGATGGTGAGAGAATGAAGGGCTGACGGAGAGGGAGGGATGGAAAGAAGGCAAAGTGAGAGGTAGAGAGAGAGGGGCGGCAAAAACAAGTGACCAGCTCACAGAGGGACGAAGAGGGCTGAAAGGCTGGTGGAGAGAGAGATGGAAAGAAGGGAGAGAGAGAGAGAGAGAGAGAGAGGATGAATTAGAGTGAAAGTGGCTGGGGCATTGAAAAGCCTTGACACCGGGCAGACAATTAGCCCTGGCTTCTGTTATCTGTGGCTTTTCTGCTGCCGCTGCCCCAAAGGCGCGGGTCAGGGGACGAGCTGACCCTGTGTCAACACTGCTGCATGGGAGCCATTATCATGCCCTGATTGATTAGTTTGAGCGGAAATCCCTTCTTCGGTGTACCCCCTCCTCCGCCCTCTGCTGCCCGAGCTGGCCGGGGTTTGTTCTTTATAGCTGCTGAACCTGTTCGTCGTTTTGTTTATAAATGGCCTGTGCTGAATCAGTTCTGTTTCTTCTATCTCTCTCTCTCTCTCTCTCTCTCTCTCTCTCTCTCGCTCTCTCTCTCTCTCTCTTTATCTCCCTTTCTCTTTCTCTTTCTCTGTCTGTGTCTCTGCTTCTCTCTCCCTCTAATCTCTCCTTTACTTGCTCTCTGGGATCCGTCATTATTCAAGTCAATACCTGTAAAAGCAGGGACATCTCAGCATGTGTTGCTTATACATTGACATCTCAGAGGCTGTCAATAATCTTTGCGTCTGTTTCTTCTCACTCTATCTTTACTCCACCCTGGCTCTTGTCTTTCTTTAACTCTTCCTGTGAGATGTGGCATTATTCCCTTGGTAGGCTCACATCTTTGTCACTGTTCACTGGTTACTTTTTCTTTCTTATTTTGACCCCCCCCCCCTTCTTTCTTTCTTTATCCCTCCCCTTTCTCTGGAACATGGCATTATTCCCTTGACTCAAGGCTTTGGCTGTAAAACTGAAGACATCCCTGCATACTGGTTATACATTGACACAGGAGGAGAAGCTCCCCATGCCCACCCCTCCCCACCCTTTTTTTTCTTTCAGCTTTAAATGCTCTGCCTTCCTTGCATAAGCCCCTCAAAGTGGGGGGGTGGTTGGTTAGTAGGCATTAGGTTAAGTTGACAGTGCTTTAATGACTCCCTGTTTCATGCCTTGTTGAAGGTAATGGTTGAAAAGGGTACGGGACAACTTCTTCCCCCCCTCCCAAGCGGAGCGCTCCTCTTTCTCAGGGCCAGAGCTCAGTTCGTAAATCTCCCCCTCCCCGAGACATTTAACAGCCATGGTGCTGTCCGGTTCTGTGATTCGGTGTTAACTCCACTGGAACAAATAACAAGGGAAAAGGTCACCACTTGTTGTGCCACAACTACACGAAGGACCTGAGGAAAACACAAGAGTCAATAAAAGAAGTGATGGTATGGGAGGGGCCTTTGCTTAAAACTCTAGGAACCTGCCAGCAAGACCAAACTGTCTTTCTTCACACTTGTTCCTTTTTTGGGGCAGCTGGTAGCCTAGTGGTTAGAGCATTATTATTTGAAGAGTGTACTTTAGTCTTAACATTAATAACAGAACAATGAGGGGCTTATACTGTAGTAGAAGCCTTGAGTAGCTGCAGTGAAAATCTTTTTTTCTCCCTTTTTTCCACTTTCGAAAGGCACCACTGACTTTCGAATGGACCACGGTTGTCTCTCGCGGGGGTGAAAGCCCAGGCCTCGTACTCGCCCTCTCCACTCTAATCTCCCTGTCTCGGCTCACAGCCGTGTTTATGATTCAAACAGAAGAAAAGTAAAATAACACTAGCATAATATTTCCCTTAACATACTTACCCCTTGGATAAACATCCTTAAACAGATGTCAGAAGGGAGGGCGATCACAGGCAGTGGGGGTTAGCGATGTGTCTTTCTCTCTCTCTCTCTCTAACATACACAAATTTTACAAATTAGAAGCTGGTGCTGGAAGAATCCGGCAAACTTCGTGCCTCTCCGGCTTCTGGTTTCAGATCTGCTGGGCCTCAGTGTTGTGTTTTCTAACTGCAATTTCATATTTATCGCCAAAGGACAACTTAAAGCGCAGCTTGTCACGTTTTGTCCCTTTGACTCCACATGGAGTAAATAAGGCTGCATTTCCAATTTAGCCCTTCATTGAACTATAATGCATTGTTGGTACACATCGACAATTACTTTAATGATAATTTTGTGAATGTTGTTTTTCTGCCTTAGTTATAAAATGAATACAATATATGACTGCAAACTTTATCAGTTTACTCACACATGCACTATGTACACTTGTTACAACGGCAATCTATTTGGGAGTGAAATCTGGCTGGGCCTTTTTGCTGAACTTTAGTTATGTTCTGAGCTGAGTCAACTCAACCTTTCATATCGCCATGAGTCATAATCATACCTACACATCAAACTGAGTCATCGCAAACTTTCGCATTCATATGGACGTCCTACAAGCCCACGTCTCTTATAGGACAGTACAGCTCTCTCGGTCATTTCTGCGTCCGTTTTCAACTCTCTTCAGCTCCTCCTGCCATGGACACCGCTCAACCACTGGGTGATCAAAGCTGTGCTGCTTTTATGAATATGCAAACTCTTAACCCCACCCCACCCCCTGCACTGCATTCCACCAGAGATCTGCAGATTTGCCTCCCCCTTGGAGCTAATTAATCCCCAGGCTGCATGAAATCTATTATTCTGCTTTTTAAACGCCTCCACAAAGCCCTGTCTGTTAGCCCGGTCCCATCACTCCAGGACCTGAATTACAACGAAGCCGTTTAGCCCGAGCATGAGGCTGAACCTGGGTCTGCGTGTCAGCTGCGCGTTTGACAGCAAAGGGATTGCGGCACTGTGTTGTGACATCCGTCCCCATCCCTCCGCAGTCATCTTCTCAAATGGAAACTAGTACTTTGTAGTCCTCTTTAAAGTGACTGGTCCACGCTAGCCCTTTCTGGTAGGCACAAAAGCACATGCTGAGCGAGGAGTGCAGGCTCATAGGTATGTTCAGCCGGGATGCTTACTGAATATCTTTGGAAAGGTAAATCCCAGACACGCACCCTCAGAGGCACGCTAATTCTGTGTACATGCAACAGGCAGATGGTGGGATTTGTCTTGTAGTGTTTATCTTACATCAGGGTCAGGGTGAAGGTGTTCATGTCATTTTTACTTCTTTTTCATACTGTGTAATACTGGTGCTAAAACAGTGGTTTCACACTTTTGCTTCTTCTGGAGGGCAAATTATTTTTTTTTATCAGTATTCGATACTGCCTCTGGTAACCTTTAATCAAATAGTTTCTTTCATGTTGTGTTTGTTGTGGTCTGCTTTCAGACATAATTGTTGAACAGGGTTTTTATGAGCCTACATGGCTACATCGTTACAGTGTAAAATAAAGCCTCCCCATTAAGACTTGATAATGGTATATAGCCTTTAGTAGCACTTTTAAGAATGGAAATTGATTGTAACAGTGCTTTTGTACCTAAGCAGAGATCAACATAAAAAAAAAAACATGTTTCAAAGTGGTACCAAACTACTCCAGCGTTAGTATCAGATTAACATTTTGGTAACATTTTTACTGGGAACTTGACAGTCAGTTACAGCTATTAAGAGTAGGGTAACCTAGCATTTCCTTGCTAACACTAAAAAGTGACAGCTTTGAGGCTCAAAACATAAATAAATGGGTGTGTTTCAATGTAAAATGTGAACTGAATATGCACTCATGATAAAATTAAAATTCATTCATTTTTGACCAAATACACAATCAACGTATTTTGTGGGCACCAAGATGCAAACATCAACTCATGGACCGCTGCACTAGAACATCACTACATGGTCATTTTCTGTTGGAGGGCCCAATATTGAGCCCCATGCATAACCAAATAGTCACTGCACCCCTTTTAAAGAGATGCCATCCCCAGAAAATCTCTCTAGCTCTCGCATGGGCTTTTAATCTATTAACTGCTGATCCTTAAACACTAATCAATGTGGCCTTTTATATTTCCATTAAACGAGGGAGGTAAATGAATAAATAAAGCATGCTGTCAGAGTGGACGGCCTCTTCTCCTCTGAAAGCTTTTTCAGTGCCGTCCCGTGCTCTGTGGCACGCGCGTTGCAAATCGTGTTAGCGTGCTGGGATGCCCTTTATTTGCCTGATTTTTCCACATTCTATGGAGCAGCCACATTAGCTAGGGTTTGATAGCAAGAGCACTCAGTTAACAATAAAAGGCTTTGGAGTGTTTTAGAGAAGGATATAATGTCCAGTCTTGTTGAGAGAGCAACAGGTCACTAGTTGAAGTGAATCCGCTGGGCCAGAGTTTCTGTGACCTAAGGTGTATATTGCAGGTCCAACCAGTTTGGCTTAAGTGTTGCACTTTGGTCTTCCACCTGCTTACACTCTGAAAAGCCGGAAATAAATAAAGATAGAGAGAGAAATGAGAAATAAAGAATGCCTCCTCTCCTCCAGGGAGGTCTTGGTGAGGAGCGGAACCCTACTGCTCCAGCGGCTCCTCCACAATATTAATAATTACATGGCTGGCAAGCTTGGTAGGAGCTGCTGTCTGGCTGCATCTTGGCCAGCTGCTGCTTGCCTGCATGCTTTCAGCCCGAGAAGAGTCTTTCACTTCGGATGTCAAGGGCTTCCTTTTTGAAAATGAAAGAGCCAAAAGGAGTTGGCATGAAGCCACGTAGGAACAACAGTCAGTTTCTTAACAACTTTAAACTTTAAAGAACCTCCACTTGTTGTAAAACCTCTGTATCTCAGGTCTTGGTGGCGTTGGTCCAGCAGATTTGGGTGACTTCCCTGTTCAAGCACACCTCATTTAACTCAGCAGTTAGTCACCAGGTTCTGTAAGTGTGTTTGAGCAGGCCCCCCAAGACAAAAATTGTATGCCTTTGCTCTACAGCTTTAATAACACTGTATTGATGCCACTTCCACATAAATACAGAGGAATTTTGTAATAGAGTCCTTGATGTAATGACTTTTATTGCCCCAGGGAAGAGGAGAGAGGAGAAGTGGCAGCCTAATATACATTATATATTGTTTCATCAAAGAGACCTGGCTACTGACCATGTTCTTGAAATGAAGCACAAAGAGCCTGATGTATCTTAGCAGTGAGCGATGCTGTTCAATTCCTCTCCAGTAACAAGGAACCAGGAGAGGGAAGCTTCAGCCCTGGGCCACAGACAGCATTAGCTTGAGAGCATTCTCGTGCGTTTGTTTGCATGAGAGAGCGCGAGTCTGCGCCAACGCCCTGTCGCCATTGTCACATCTCATTCCGCTTCCATGCCGGAGTGGTCAGATGTTTGGAAATCTCATCAGAGAGAGCCTCTTCTTCCCCCAGCTCTGACCCGCTGCTCAGTCTCTCACCTGCCTGCTTTAAAGGAGCCCTAATTGAAAGACTCTGGCTTTATTAACAGCACAGTAAAGCTCTCGAGGTGAGTTCAATCTGTCCCGTAATCCTGACAATGTTGGTGTGATAAGATTGTTTTCTCTAAGCACACAGCATTAGCCTCCTTTCTCTGCAGCCCACCGATGCTATTGTCTTTGACTGCCAGCGGAATCCGTTAAGCGAGGAACCTTCAGCTCATTAACATGGCTTAATAGTCGAGCGTGCTTTGACGATTTGCATGGATTCAATGAATGGCCATGATTAGGGAGGCCATTTGGGATGCAAAAGACATGAAAAGGCATTAAATGTAACAAATTCGAGGAGGGGGTGGCTTTCTGGATCCAAATTAAGCTCACTTCTGGGCTGTGCGTGACTGTGAATGGAGAATCACCATGAAGGGAGTCATTTAGTCCAATATTAGGTTTCATTTGCGTACAGAAAAGCATTGAAGGTATTGATGGCTTATTCCATCATTCAGTCAACTGTATGATTTAATTCATGGTTTAATTATTCAAGCAGTGCAAACTCAAAAAAGTAAAGGAGCTAAATAGCATGTCCTTCATGGAAGAAAAACTTTTGGTTTTCCAAAAAGCCTCACAATGGATGGTTATTTAAAGATACCCATGGTTCTTTGGTGGATCAAATGTATTTGTTTCAATGTTTACCTTGATTTATTAAGAGTGGCCTTTCAGGCTGCCATCGTTGGGCAAAAGCCTCATTGACTCAATGAGTCTCACCAAGTCTCACGAACATATGTTAGTTATCAAGGGCAGACATATGTCAGCTTGCTTGGAGTCCAATTGGCCAGATTGTCTACTTAACATAATAAGCTCCAAATGACTATATTTCATTAACTAATAGGGAGCGCTGAATGAGAAATTACGTGGAACCCAATTGCATGTTTCTGAATGCGCTGCTGCTGCTGTGTTTGAGCTCATGAATGGCAGGTTTTAATAATAATTGGACTCTGATTATATTGAGATGTCCTGCTGAGCAGGCTAATGCTGGCAGCCTCAGGACGTCTCCAGAAGCAGACAGCCTGTAACTGGCTTATTAAGGTCCGTGTTTGACTGGTTTGGCTTTGCTCTAAGACACGAATGCCGTGATTACTGTTTAATGCGAGCACTGCAGGGATTACCTCTGCATATAACTTTAATCAAACATATTCCTTAAGCCCAGGCATGCTGAAGCAAGCGAGTCAAGCGTATACTGTTTCACAGAGGAATCCAAAATGTCTCAGAAGCCCAGCTGCACGCCCAAGTATCATGTTGTCCTTCAAGAAGGATGAAGCGCCTGTGTGGATGAATACAGTAGCAGCAGTACTGTGCTGTTAAGATTCAGTTCATGATTCAGTTCATGAAAGGCTTGGTCATTTTGAGGTTAATTTGCTCATTATGTTGACAGTCAATCTGGTAAAATAATGTTCAAAAAAACTTAATAATAATGGACTTAATTAAATCAACCAAACCTTGCAGAGCCTTTGGGATTTTTATTAATACCACTATATATTTTGGGATCTGGTGCATTATTAAATGGTAAACAATATTATATAATATACAATTCAATGTACCCACCTTTATCAGAGCCTTTCCTGGGACAGGTGCGAGGCAGGGACTCGCCCTGGGTGGGGCACCAGCCCATCGCAGATAATATAATATAATATAATAAGATATAATATAATATAACATAATACGATATAACATAATACAATATTATATAATTTAATAATACATAATGATCAGAACAACACAATCTGGCCTCTAGATTTGATTCATTTTTGATATTGCACTGCTGTCTTATAGACGCCTTCTTTTCTTACTATTATATTAAACATTCAAATTCAAACAATTATCTGCAATCAAACGGGGTTTATTTTCTTACTCTGTTTCCTACTGTTGGAGAAGGAAGTAGGAGGATTTTAAAATGCAAATTGCAACATAATCACAAATCACTTTTCACCAATTATTTTCATTGAATAATTGTGGCAGTTCTATGATTAGCAGGTATGACGCGAGAAGACTCTTCTCCCACTGGAAATGGTCTGAAAAGCCATGTCAGGGACCATGAGTAGATTATGCGTGTGTGCTCACACGAGGCTTAGGGATCCATGTTACAACACTGCAGATTAAGCCACAGTGAACACTCCAAAAGCTTGTCTGACACTGAACTGCACTTAAGCTGTGTTCTCTGCTTGGCTTGCGAAGCCGCGCGCCCTTCTCTGCCGATCTGAAGTCTTACATAAGTGGAATGAAGCTGGGTTGCCTTGTTGTAGTTTGCAGGTGATTCCATTATGTCAGTAAATCCCTACTTTGTCTTTTTGGGAACTTTGTTAAATAGTTTAATAGTTTGTTTAATAGTTTTGGGGTTAGCTTACACAACTTTTCTACCTTTATAGTTTATAATGACTGTATTCACTAAACTCATTGGTTACATACAATATGGAACCAAATCGTTCTTTACAGCTTAAAGAGTAACATTTTCTAGTGATGCAACAGTTGCCTCCACAAAGTCACGATGGTCAGATATTGTATTCCCTATTGCTACTATAATAATAATAATAATAATAATAATAATAATAATAATAATAATAATAATAATAATAATAATAAAAGGCCTCATGGTGGCACCATGGATAGCACTGTTGTCTCACATCTCCAGGGTTGGGGATTAGATTCTGGGTCCTGGTTTTGTGTGTGTGTGTAGAGTTTGCAGGTTCTCCTCCTGGTGGCGTGGGTTTCCTCCGGGGTCTCCAGTTTCTCCCACAGTCCAAAGACATGTGTGTCAGGTGAAGTGGGGATTCTAAATTGACCATAAGTGTGAGTGAATGGTGTGTGGATGTATGTGTTCCCTGCGTTGGGCTGGTACCCCACAAAAGGTGAGTCTCTGCCTTGTGCCTGTAGCCCCCTGGGATTGACACTTGATGCTAGTAAGGATTAAGCAGTTACAGGAAATGAGTGAATAATAACAATAATAATAATATTATTTATTATTATTATTATTATTAATAATAATAATAATAATAATAATAATAATAATAATAAGCAACAACAAATCAATGGCAATAACAACAACACAATAACAGTAATTATATGGAGCGTCGGCAGTTCTGCTGTAAGTTCTGGCACATTTGTCAGAACGGTCTCTTTTTAGAAACATCTAATTATAGCAGTTACATCCAGTTTAGAATAAGCAATAGAGTTTTTGCACAACTTTAGTGCACAGTTTCTACTTATTCATTCAAAACATTGGAAAGAGTATTTGTGCAAAGGCCATGTGTTATGTTTTCTATTTTAAAATGTAGTAAATAAACCATACGTGTACATTAAAATGTACAGAAGTGTGAAGGATGCATCTAAAAATCAACATAACATGTCTTTTGATGGGGTGCCTAAACATGTACATGTAGCTGTGTACTTTCCATGCATTAGGTTCACATTGTATAATATTATGTATACAGTATGTGTCTGTGCATGTGCCTAAGCTAAAAGGGCATGTGTTTTTCTCCAAAGGGGATGTGGCATACTGTGTAATGTATCTGAAGGGATGTAGATGATCTGAGAGAGGAACTCTCGCCTGCTCTGTGGAATCTGTCCCTCAGCTGTACTTGCGCTAATCTACAAGAGCCAGCTCCACTGACTCAAATGAAAAGCCAAAAGCCACATATTTTAGGGCTTCATTAAATATTTAGCTCATTGAAAAGGCACTCAACTTTGGAGATCACAGTGCTGCACCGCTCTGTAAATAAACTCTGACTGAGGAAACGGTTTATTGGTGAGTAAGTCGAGGAAAACGGCGCCAGCTCTCTTCTCAAATGTGACGTGTCGTAAGAACATCGATTAAAAGCGACAAATGCTTGCATTCGCAACAATCTGTTGCCGAGATTATGTTTTATCAGAGTCCCAGCAGCCTTCAACCGCCAGACTCAACGAGCTCAGGTCAGGTGGATGAGTAAATAAATAAATAAATAAATATCTGCAGTTGATTTTACTTACCTTAATAAGCTGCGCCGTGCGACCGGAAGCCGTAACTCTGCCTGGCTAGATAAATGGGCCCATCTCCACCCATTCCTGGCCTACCGTGTCATAAATATTCCTCGTCCTGCCTCCCAGGGGAGCGCTTTTCATAAGACCTCCATTAATTACTGTACAAATGTTAGCTTTCAAATTGTAAATACTTTCCTGCACTTTCTCCTGCTAATTTCCTGTTACTAAAAGTAGAAGGTTTTGACAAATGTGCCAGCGTGTACTGCAGAGGGAGCAAATTTATGGCTGCCCCCCAAGAAAAAAATGCCTTTCATCTCTTTTGATGTCTCCTAAAATAACGAGGCGCTCTGATTAATTGGCAAAGTCATGAGTGCAATGGATAGCGGCGAGCAAACGTACTAATGGTGGTGAAAATATTACGTTTGACAAGAGTGCATTAAACAGCGTGTAATTTAAGTGCACCGATGTGCCACTGCTATAGAAAAATATAGTGCTTCATAATTTACCTGGTCGAGGGCCGGGGACTTTTGCTGGAACAGAAAATTTACCGGCAAAACATGCATGTAATCTCTCAAATGGTGTCAAACCAGGCACCTGAACAGCCTGAACGCACTTATTTACTGCCTATCTAAGGAGATAAGGTCACACATCGTTTGTTATGGTGAATGCCACCAATTTTTAAAGTTACCTGGTTAACGTCATGATTCAGATGTAAAAAAGAGGAAAAGAATTTAAGAGTGAAATGCCGCATGTTTGCATTGCAATATGACAATATTTCAAAACTGTTACTAACATTAATAATTTTTTTACATTAACCAATATTTTACTTTGACTTTACATAAAAAAGCTCAGAAGATGTGTTTGTTCACAGGTTGTTTTGGGTAGTAAATAAAATGGCTGCATTTGTGCTGACCATTGGTTCCTATCACCACCATGAAATCTCACTGAATGAATCTTGTGTTGAAAAATTGGAAGAATTTCTTGTTAATTGTTATTAGGAAGGGTGCAATATGCAAATGAGCCCTCTAATTAATGATGCATTGTATGAAGTATTTCTTGACCAATCACAGTTCCAGAAGTGTTTTGCTGATTTAAAATATTTACAAGATACAAGAAAACTTTGTTGATGAGGTCAAATGTTGTTACTTTTGTATTAATGTGAATAGCATAGTGCATTTCATATTTTCTGCAGGGTTTTTATTGGATTTAGACTTTTATTTTAGATTGTCTCTGTGTGTCTGTGCCGTTTTAACAAAAGCAAATACGTTTTCTGTTTCTGATTCTGAATAACAACCATCTTAATTTCTGATTTACCATTCGTTTTAATGAAAGGTGTATCACAATATGCAAAAATACAGTTACAATACAACTGTTTTATCTGTATTGTACAAGCCTTCTATCCCAAAAAAACATGCAGCATACCTAAACTCTACCCATTGCTCCCTTGAGCAATACACGTTCCTCTTTGAAAGAATAATTCACCAGCTGTGCTGCAAATGTTTTATTTGAAAGGTAAAGTTTTCTATAAAATACATTTACAAGCTCATAAAAGCCTAGTTCAACTGGTTCAACCAGGTTATATGTTAAAACATTCAGATAAAGCCCTGTACAAATGACTTTTCTTAGTGTTGCAGGGGGAGCAGGAACTGCAGATTATTTTGCACTTAAGCTTGTTGTGTTTCGCCTTAAGGGCGATGAACACATCAATAAGGTTCACACAAGGATCAGTGAGGGACTTGGCAAGGCTGATGATCGCCCAGCCATTTGGGTTCTGTGTCATCCCAGGATTTTGGGCTTTACACACTGTAATCATTGCCGGACATCCACATAACCGCTGCTGAGTACATCAGTGATTTCTAGTGGCTTAATGAAGGACATGTGAAATGAAGCACCGTGGTATTTGCCCAAGGTTTAGGAGTGCACTCATACATACAAATAAAATGAAAGATAAAACAGATTCATGCTTGCCACACTGTTTGATCAGCCCCAGTACTTTGATTCTAGATAAACAGAAAATGCACGCTCTCTAGATGCCCTCTCTGTTGTTGACCCTACTCTTAAAAGGTTTTTCAACATCACCTGCTGTGTGTAGTCGGCCAGTGTTGATGATTTCGATACATGAACTTGTATTCAGAGGAGAAAATCAAAACTATAGTCCTTTAAAACAAATTTCTAATAGAAACAAGTGGGCAGTTGCTGAATTCTGACAGCAAACGTTTACATGAAACTCGTATTTTTGTCCTGAAGGTGTTTTACACTGCTGTAAATATAATTTCTTCAAAGTTGAGATGTGTTTCCTAGAGGGCAGAGTTTATGGTCATTTGTTGGCAGTATCGTGGGCTTTCACAGGCACTTACCTGAACAGCTAAAGAACAGCTCATTTACTGTGTTTCTCAAGTATTTGAATGCTGGATAAAACTTCAAAGATGTTCTTTCATGTCTGTCTGTATTTTTACTGGATGTAGTTTCAAAACATCTTTAGTTCCAAATGTTAAATTAAGGTATTCAGCAACTGATCAGTCAACAAGTTTTCAAGTCTTTCAAGTCAAGGGAGCTACTGAAATAATGTGGTATGTGATGGTGCAATACCAATGTACCAGGCAGCAATTTAAACCCCACAGTGTTACTTGAAATTCAGTTACTGAGTCTTTCTCTCACTATGAATGGAAAAGTCATGTTGTGTCAGTAAATTTTAGTGCAAATATTTACCACTGGATGGGAGCCCAGCCGCTTAATGCCTTACATTCACACCAGGAATGCTGAATCATTCCTGTCTTTATTATCGCTGCAACCCAAGTGCAAAATTTAATGCACGGCATCCACAGAGGAAGGCCAATATCTCTTCACTTTTAAACTAAAATATGTGCCTCCTGCCAAGGAGGGTTCAGCACAATCCCCTCCACTGGCTAGCATATCAGGATGACATCATGCACCCATTCTGGGTGCATGAAGGATAGTGCTTGCAGCGCAGTGCTTTTGGACAGATAGAGTATTCCAGTGTCTCTGTGTTTAACTGTGTGTTGACTGCAAACAAGCCTCACTTCTAAACTCTGAGCTCTTTGTGTTGTGAAGGACACTGTTGACAGCCTGTTATTTGTTCTGTCCTTGTAAACACTGACATGAAGTTGGAGAGCACATTAGAGCACAGATTTATTCACTACTACACCATTTACTGCATTTCTGCTGAATATAT
>JBBPDC010000035.1:2529648-2539648 GCA_037974485.1 Hemigrammopetersius urotaenia
GAAAGTCATCATAGCTTGCGTAGTATAGACCCAGTTCCCAACCCAACTTTGTGAATAGATTAACGGCGATATTTTTTATCGCGCGATAAGAGTCTCGCATTAACGCCGTTAACGGCCCAGCGCTAATATATATATATATATATATATATATATACACACACATATTGTTGTGTTTTGGTTAAAAAATATTATTGTTGTTGTTGTGTTTGGCCTAAAAATGCCTATTTTTTAGGGTAAACCCTAAATATGCCTCCATACTTTAATTTCATTTTAAACTCAAAGATAAACCATACTGTACTGTACAGTTTACACTGAACTCCTGCAGTGCTAGGAGGTAAATACCAATATTACTGTTGTACAGACTGTAATTCATACACAATTTACTGTTCATCCGGCATCAAGTTGTATTGTAATGACCCAACTCCTGATCTGTAAAAGAAAAGTAAGAAAAGAAAAGAAGAAAGAAATGATTTAAACCTTGACTGCTCCCCTACAAAGATGAAAATGTTTCTGGTTTGTGAAACACATTTACACATCTTCATATATTCCATTAATGTTACTGAAGAAAACAGAAAATTGTTCAGCTGAAGAATCTCCAAAACAGCATTGAAGAGCTAAACAATATTACAGATTTACAAAACTTTACATTAATGTGTGCTCAGGGTTCTAAAAATATTTTCAGTATATTCACAATAAGTTATTAATAACATGCATTCTTATTATTATTATTATTATTATTATTATTATTATTATTTTTATTATTATTATTATTGTTGTTGTTGTTGCAGTTGTTGTAATAATAATAATAATAATAATAATAATAATAATAATAATAATAAATAAATAAACAACAACAACAACAGTAATAATAATAATAACAATAAATAATAATAAAATTAATAATAATAATAATAATAATACAATTCAATAAGATAAGAAAACCCTTTGTTAGTCTCAAGTACGAAATTTGCAGTGTGCATTAATGTTCCCTATTGTAGTGAAATGCTAGTGCTAATAAGAATCCGAATATCTTTTGCATTCTAAAATACTCCGAGGCTATATATACGCTTGCTTTCGGTGTCTAATTAGCATTTTAAATACGAGTGTGATGAGTTATAAAATAAATGGGAGTAATGTCTCGAGTTTTTTGCTAGTTCTGACACTTTCCTCTCTCTATCCAATTAAGTCTTTGACATTCACATTTCACCCCTATTTCGTGGAGAGCAATTAAATTTAAAGCTGGAGCCACCGACTGGAGGTAGAAGAGGAGAGGGATTATTTAGTTTGCGGTGAGAAGGACAGAAAGTTAATGACCAAGAGAAATGGAGAGAAAACAAAACTGATTGGCTAAATAGCCTGACACTAAAGGGCCCACAGATTGACACGGCAACAGCTCATTACTTTCTTAAAGCCATAAAAATGCACTTTTTAAGCGAGAAGTAGAACAATAAATGTGTCATAAATGTCTAACCGACAAGATACCTTTACGTGGTGACTAATGGCTCTTAGTGATAAATGAAACGTCTGCACAGCCATAGCTTATTGTGCTATTTGCATTGTACGTGGTGGCATTTAGAGCAAATCTTGAGAGAACAAATGGGTATAGAGTTATGCCTCCACTGATATAGGCTCATATGCAAACGCATGCAATAAAACACTAAACGCCACAATATATTAACTGCACATAGGCTGCACTGTTCCCTGATACATTTCAAATCATACTTCGTTCATTGACATCTCGGCTTCGGTCGCGTGGTTTTTCAGGGTCTGACTAAAATGTCAAAATAAATTGCCATATACAAAAGGTCTCACTTGTTTGCAGCAATCATCAAAGCAACTATTATTTGATGTGAGACATCAGAGACTTATATTGCACACAAGATCAAATAAACCTTCAATCAGCTTCCATCACTTGGCATCAAAAAGCAATCCTGCTTAGCAATCAGCTTGCCAAAAAATCAGCCTGCTTCTCTCGAGATCTGACAGATGGAGTCAAGGGTGTTCTTGCACGAGGAACAAATTGACCCTGATGCCAAGGGTCATGTGTCCTTGAGTCGCTCGCTGCACAGATGTTGCTCGCTCACTGTGCCCACTGCTGTTGACGAAGCTCCATGGATCATGAGCTTGGAACCAACATGTGGGACCATTAACTGGCTCCCACTGCTGCTCTCTCTCTGCAGCCATCCTGACCTGGGTGACATTGCGCCGGTGTGCAAACGACCCTGGTAAATCAGGAACTCTCGTAAACTTGCTGAACAGCAGCAGCTAGGCCCGCCATGCCAATTCGGGCTATCAATTACGTGGTTCCGGATGACCCCTGGTAACCCCCGTGGCAGAGAGACTACCAGCCAGCTGGTCACTTACAAGAGCCTTATTAAGATACACCCTCGCTGCCTTTTCCTTCTCTGAGAGCGCTCCCTGTTTAAGTGAATGGAGAATTTATGGGCTGCCCGGGATGACCCTTGCATATGTCAGGCAGGGGAGAAGACAATTGAGGGCAGTGGACTCCTATTATCACTGCAATGGTCTTGAATAGTGATGCATGCATTACCTAGAGATGCCAGCGGGTTTTATGGTCCCAAGTGGTCCAGTCTGTGCAGAGGCTGACCTAAAGACAGTGGATGCAACACAAGGGAGCATTGCAATCAAAGAGAATCCAATCACTTTGTTGATTACCCAGCTGCAAGTATTGCCACTCTCTGTGGAGGATTACCGTTATTTGTTTACCTGTTTATGTTTTTGCAGAAGGTTTTCACTGCAAAAAAAAAGAAAATCCGTTTACACTGAAAAATAGTGACACACTGAATTTACAGCGTCCGTTGAATTTAATGCGTGCATCATTTCCACATGAATAAATATATTACATCAGCACAGTTGCTGGCGAGAGTAACTGAGAGAGAGAACTGTGTTGACTGGCTTTATTCATATGGAAATAATCTGACCGTTCAGCGCATTCCACACACATGAACATACTGTAGTTGCACATGTATCAAGATGCTCTTCCTTTGCGTAACTCAACTCAGCCCTGTGGAAAGGAAGGTGAAAAAAAGGCAGCACGAGTGTCAGCCAGCCTTCCCATCTGTTTCGGGTCAGGTGAGAGCTCGCTGTGTCTTGCTTCTGTGCTTGTGGCCTCTAAAAAAACCCAAAAACCAAAAAAAAAAAAACAGGAATAAGAAAGTCCAAGTTTGAAATATTTGCAAGAGCGATCAGGCAGAAAACTGCAGCTGGTGACAAAGGCGTGGTGTGTGTGTGTGCGCGCATGCTGGAGAGCTGAGTGTTCCAGAAAGGTGGCCATCTCAGCGTTTCTCCCGTGTAGCTTCACTTCCGCGCTAAGCATTTTTCACCTGCCTTGCTGGTGTTTGAACCCTAGTGACGTATCGATACAGTGGGGGGGGCTGAGTTTCATATAAATGAGCTGGACTCAATGTCGAACGGCAAGGTTGAGCGAAAACACAAAAAAAGGCCTTGTGTATTCATACGTCCATACGATTTAGCAAAGCTTTAGCTTCACTGACCTTTAATTCCGGACAATTTAGGTCCTTTCTGGAAGCAGGGCCTCAAAGGCCGCTTGATTAGGAGCTGATGGAGAGGATTTATCCTCTGATTTCTTAGTACCGCTTCATTCAAACGGCGGGACTTAGCATAACAAGCGTTATATGGCCCGGGCTAATGCTGCTAATCTGCATTTCATGCCTGCGAGCTGTAAAAGGGCCTGAAAAGCATATAATCACCCTACCTGCTCGAGACTTAGCCAGCTGAAAAAAATGTGTTCTCCATTCCTCAGTGTGAGACTTGCATGCTTTGGATGCTTGCTAGCGCACAGTAGCTAGCTAGAGGAAATCTCAGCCTGGCTTTTTATATCTTTGACTGATGTGCCATGCTCGAAACAGCGCACACGCTCTGAGAGGCAAACTGAGCTCCTTAGACCCCCCCAGAGCTGCCAGACCGCCATGACTCTTGAGGAAGGTGGTGAGAGGGAGATTGCTGTTATACGGCTGTCAGCGAGTCGGTGGCATGTGATGTCATGCTGGCATTTGTTTGTCCGTGTTGCTATGTCTGTTACTGCGGCGGCGATGAAAGTGCTTAAGGAGAGGATAACGTTTCCTGACATTTGACCAGAAGCAGAGCTGGAGACGGGCCGGCGTGAAGGACAGCGCGGCGTGTTCTTTCTGTAACCACAGCAGATTACATGTAGACAAACATGCGGCACTCGTGGCTGCTTGGTGGATGACGGTTACACAACATGTGACTGGCATTCGTCTTTATTCCTATTCTTTACTCTTTTTTATGAATATCCAGGCGAGCGGTTAACCTTAGAAGCGATTACTTTCATTCTGCTTCACTATTTAAACTTAATGACGTAGTTAAGGAGAAAGAATGGCACCTCCTCACTGATTCTGTTTCTTTATAATCCATTCTAGTATTTTCTTCGTTGTTTTTATTGTTAAATATTGTACATTTTCTGCTTTATTTTTTGTGTTCCTAGTTTTTATTATTGCATATAACTGATTGGCTGCCCTTTATAGTGCCTTAGAAAGCTGAAACAGTCTAATATAATTTCATTGTGAACTGTGGGGCTAATAGATAAATACAACAAATACAAAACAAATAAATAAAGAAAAGATTTTTCATGATGGTACACATGATTGTACACATGATGGAAGGGTAAGTACAAAAAATTACCCTTAATGTAAAACGTCTTAAATGTGAACTGAAACTACCCATTCACTTTCCCAGGGAAAAGGATCATATTTGTGCCATTCCTAACTTTCATAATTAAACAGAAAATTAAAATCTAGACAGGGTGTATGGAGTCAGTACAACTTAATTTGTATAACTATAAAGGGATATAGTAAAATTATGTTCTCTGACTGGAGGTACTAAAGACATACCCTCGAGAGCACCACCACAGCGATCGTGTTTATACCCCGGTAGTTCAGTGTTAATTCAATGCAGTCCTTAGTTATTTCAACCAAATGAGCTTTACAGCCTACATAAAAGTACACACAATATAGCCTATGTAAAAATACACTATATATGCATCAGAATGTATATGATTATAGAAACTGCTGTTTGATGCTTTATTAATATGTAACGACATGGTTATTACAAACACTTCATATAAAATTGCTCAAAATCGCAATTTATTCTGTGTGAAGTGTGGCCAGTTCCCCCTAATTTAGTGATGCAATCACATACATTTACCTTCCATTACATTCTCTTCCCATTTGCTTCAGTGTCAAGCAATGACAAAAATATGGCACACATTTAACCTGTGGCTTTTATTTTCACAAAACGAACAGAAACTTCAAACTCAAACCAAACAAGTCAATCAAATATTCCAGTATTGTACACATGAAAAGTTCTGATTTTGCACTTTTGACTTACTGAGAAATAATTCATATTGAATTACATTATATTGTAGTAAACAAACCCTCCATAGCCGTTCACAGCATTTGAATTCCTTCTATTTGGTGTGTATAAGAGACATGTACAAATCAGGCTCTGTGCCTTCTTGCTTTGTGTCTCAGCTGGCTGACGGCTGGCTATCATCTAGTTCACACCAGAGCTACTTGGACTCCTGAGTGGTGATGGATGGTTGAATCCATCTTGGGTCTTCTGTCCTGGTTGTATTAACTCCTGCTCTGGCATGACTGATTGTTCTGATTGGTAGTATGGCAAACTTAGGTCATCTCTGGATACACCATAATATGTCATTTTGGCATGTAGAGGGATGTGTGACATACTGGTATCATGAGCTTCCCTGAGACTCGCCACCTCAGCAACATGCTTGAAAAAGAACGCACGGCCTTCTGGAAAAGTGAATGGTATTTTTTATTACTCCTATTGTAAATACATGTTCCAAATCATATATGCTGTACATACACGTTACTAATCTTACATACTAGTCTTGTATTTCCATCCAAATGTCACTCTTAGTTTGCAAATTCACTTATATGGACTGTATGGGCTGGGATTGGATTGGTATATTTGGAAACTACAGCAGTGAACTACTTCAGCCTCGACCTCCAAAAATGAGATTTTCCATGAAATTGACCCTTTAGAGAGAGAGAGAGAGAGAGAGAGAGAGAGAGAGAGAGAGAGAGCAACAGCCAGATGTAATATCATAGCACTATTAACATAGTGGAGCTGCATTTTCTCCCTACTGAATTAATCCTCTTAATAAATACGCATTAAGCACCTGCTAAAGGGCAACAAACACACTGCATGTGAGGGAATCTTTATTGGCGGTGTTCCTTCATCACAATTATACATATAAATACAAATATAAATCACAAAATATATTTCTCATAAAGAGTGTGAAGAGACAATTCACGACTGAGGACTATTAGTGTTTTTCATAGGCGTCGTCTGTCGACTGTTTAAAGCGTATTCAGCACCATCTGGACGGACAGCAGGCAAATAATTGTATTTCAAGGGTGTCTTGTATTTCAGGGCTGTTGTAGTACAATACTGGGACACTGACCTCACATTTGAAACTGTCCTTTAATCCACAGAAGGCTGTGATAACTTTTATAGCCTGTCTCTCTCACACCCACACACACACAAATGTTTCTCTCTGGTTTCAAGTTCATAGCAGATTGACATATGTCAACCAAACACTGCGTCTGTCTGAGATAACTGGATTATCTTCGGTGGACTAAACGTTACAGTGTAAGTAGTCTGCATCGTTTCAAAGACGTACATGCTAAAAACTGCTAGAAGTGGTAAGAAAGCTATAAAAAATGATACACACTCTTTCTGCTGAGTCATGTCATCAGAGCTATTGCTTTGGGTTATATCACATCCTGCAAAGAAGCCCTGATATTTTTAGTTTAGTATATTTTCATTTTGCTCTCAAGAAGCCTATGAGGCCAGCCCGATGGGAGCCGGCATCAGGGCTGAAAACACAGGTGTGAGCAGCTTAATGATGTTAAAGAGACCTCCGACTGTGCATGAATCCAGCAAATGAAACATACAAAAAGGATTTGATCCTTTTAGCTGAAAGGAGGAGCGCTCTATTCACAACTCTGACAAAATTACCGCAATGGTGGCCTAATTCTCTTTTGTGAGGGGCTAGCCCTGAGACCCATGTCGTTAACCTCCATTTAAAACGACCCAGCCTCCTTAATTGCCGCGGCTTTGAGTCCGCTTCGCAAACTGTTGCACGTTGCAAAATATTCACCGAGGTGGGCCTGACAGTCTGACTGCCTTATGCTGGTGTAATGCATTTGAAAAGGCTTTCTTTTAAAATGAGTAAGCACTATCAGCACAAATTTGTGAGAAAGTGTGAGACACAGTTGAGTTACATGCCATTTACCTTATACTGAAGGTTCCTGACTGGACCTTCACATGGATGTAGAGTTCTAGAAATAACTTGAGTAATGGCCAATTACCCACCATTAACTAGCTCTCTGCAAATTCCATAATATTACAAAGCTGGTGCTTCATCCAAGACACATGAAGGACCACTACATCTTTTCAAACTGGCTCTAACATGACATCATTGGACATCTAAGGAGGACTAAGGACCAATTACTACTGTGTATAACCCTTTTGATGTGCTTTATATAACCTTATATAACAGTTTCTCCATAAAGACGAAGAACCATTTAACAATGCAAAGAACCAGTCAAACAGATTTGGACCAGATTTGTTGTGGGTTTTATATAAAGAACAGGGTGAAGCCATGTTTACAATATGTGGAGAGCATTTTAAAGGTTCTGTGCACACAAATTGCATTCAAACAGGTTCTTTGTGGAACCATAAAAGGTTTGTCCGTGGCATCGCTCCACAGAACCCTTTCTGACACCTTCATTCTTAAAAGCGTTCAGGATGCAGTAGTGCAGTGATAACATGGAGCGACTGTCTGGTGAACTCATCCCCACATAATGATTAAAATAAAACATGGAAGTTGTGCTGTTTACAGTGTCTGTTTTTCCCTTCAGCAGATAAGGGGAAGTAGTGCCTTAGTTAGCCAGACGCTGTGACCCATTCGGAGTGACAGCCTGTTTATTATTCTGTGACCTATGTTTACGCCAGCCACGGTCACACTGGGAATAGGCAAGAAAATGGTACCAATTTTTACACTCTGATTGCCAAGCTGTCAGGAGGAGACTAGCGCAACAGCTAGCTAGGGAACTGGAGGCGAATAACAATGGGAGCAGAATTTAAATAATAAAATAAGCACGAGGCGTGGCTTTGAGTGTAAAATAGGCACTTTCTCTTTCTTTATCTCCCCGTCTGTTGGTTCTGCTCTTTACCTATTCCTCCATAGGCCAGATGCTCCATTACTTTTCCATGGGCTAAAATTTTGGGACCAAGGTCAGGCCTGATTGTGAGGGACTGCTCCAGCAGTGGGATATCGATTTTAATCAATGCTCTGCAGCCTCCTCACCTCCATCCGGCTCTGCCCTCCTCAGCGGACGTCCCGTCTCACGGCTCGTATTCCACGCCTCTGAAGCTCCTTAATTGATTGCAATTAGAACCAGCAGGAGATGCTGCTCATGTGTCCCTGTTCCTCTTGACTCATCTCAAAGGAGGAGAGAGAGGGAGGAATAGTAAGAGAGGGAGATATAGAAAGGCAAAAGACTTCTATAAGGTTTTATTTAACTCTCAGACCACGAACGGCATGCTGGATGCGCCTCACATGATGACAAATCGTTGTCATATGGCCAAACATATTCCTTATATGGAAGTTCCTCCAGTTTGTGTTGATGCTCAAGGTGTCACACATCATGCTGTGCTTTGTTTGGTGTTCCTATGTTGTGTAAAAATGGCATCACGCATAAAGTGCAATAATGCCCAGATTTATTTTATTTTAGGTTTTAGAAACAAACAGAAAAAAACACAAGATCTTTGAACCTGGGAGAACTTTCAGGTTAGCCTCTGTCCACAAGTGGGTGTGGAAAACCCACAGAGGGGTCCAGAGAGTGGCCAAATGGTGCAGAGTGAAAGAGCAGCAAACAATGAGCGTGTAGGAGAACAAACACTGGTTTTAGACTGTTTTACACTGTTTTTTTTTTGTTGCCAAAATCAGGTTTTACTCTAAGGGTTAATGTAATAAGATTTTATTTGCACTAATTGGGATGGTGGGAACTAATTTACAAACGTATGAGTGGTAGTTCAGCTCCTTCTTTCTTACTGAGTATGTTTAAATGAAACTGCCTTGAAGTTAGGTGTTTTTCACACTAATGCCTCAGTAATGGTAGTCTGCATCTCGGCGCAATTGGATTTTTGCATCTTGGTCCCCTGCCCCGACCCAATGACTTCTTTTATTTTGTCACCAATGCCTCTCTGATCAATATGGGCCAAGCCACTGGGTCTGTTCATCAAAGGTGAAACAGAGTCAGCCACCAGAGACAGAGTGAGAGGAGAGACATTAAGAGAAACAGAATGAGAGATAGAATCAGTAAGAGTCTGAGAGAAGGAAAGTATTAACTCGGCTTGCTGGCCTCCATTTTTAGCTATGCAGATGCTGCCCCCACGGTGACTGCACCTCGTCTTCCCCAGGGAGGTCTTAGCGAGGAGCAGAACCCTACTGCTCCAGCAGCTCCTCCACAATATTAATAATTACATGGCTAGCAAGCTTGGTTGGAGCCGTTGTCTGACTGCGTCTTAGCCAGCTGCTGCTTGTCTGCATGCTTTTAGACAAGCAGAGAAGAGTTGTTTTTGAGAAGAGTTGTTGTTACAAGAGCTACAGTCTTAAAAGTAAAGGTGCCAAAGCTTTTTTTTCTGAAGAAATGGCATAGTAGGACACCTTTCATTCATAAAATAATCTTTCAGTGGAAGCAATTCTTAAATCTGATTTTTAGATTAAATAGAGTTCAGGTTTTTGAAAAGTCCAATTCATATTTCCTATGCATGTGTTAATAGCTGATGGTCTGTGCGATCGGAAGTTTGTGGGTTTGAATCCCATGACTATTAAGGCACCACTGAGGTACCCTTGAGCAAGATACCATCCCCACACTGCTCACTGGGGCTGCGTCACTGGCTACCC
>JBBPDC010000035.1:2545384-2566505 GCA_037974485.1 Hemigrammopetersius urotaenia
GGTTTATAACTTTGACATGATGACGTTAGGACTCGACGGATCCGGTTCAATCGAGACCTCGGATTCATGATTCGTGAGTCATTTAATGGATCCGGGTGATTCACCAGATGAGTCGTGAATCGCTCAGCTCTAGTCTGGATATATGTCTGATGACTAAACTTAAATGTTACATAAATGTAAAATAAGCGATAGCACTGCTGAGTACATGTTGACCTCCTGAAGTGCAGACAAGATCCGACTGTGGGTGTATAGCCAGAATGCGTAAAGAGGACATGTGACACAGAACGCTGAAATCACTGTGCCCATCACTGCCACTCCTTGTGTTCTTATCTCTCCTGTGCCAGAGCAGTGAGACAAAAATGTGAAGGATGCACAGTCTTGTGGGGGTGGAGGGGTGGGGGCATGATGAGGGTGCCTTAGAAGCCTAGGCATGTTCTTTATGCCCAGCCAAGAAAGGCTGACATTTATTGGGAAATAGCCAATAATGCCATGTGACCTTCCATTCCTAAAACAAAAATGTGCCAGTAATGGTTATTTGAAGTGATGCCATTTAAAAATCATGTATGGATGTATGGACGTGTCAAAGGATGTGTCTCTAGGGAAGCATATTTGTAAGTGAAATGTGCCACCAACAACATCCACATAGTGGTGACCCAGTTATGACTCTTTGATGAACCATTTACCACCGTTTCTTTTGGTTTTTAGGCATCAGTGAAACGAAATAATTTTCTGTGTCCTTGATGGACGTACTGTGCGACAGGCTGCTTAGGCTGAGATTTACAACATGCTTATTCGACTGTAAAATTAGAAAAAAGGGGGTGAGCGCTTAACTCTTGGTTTAAGTCATCACACTTCAGGGACGGTAATTAAAATCACATTATCTCAAACAAAACATCTGGAATGCTGCTGCTGCCCAACGATGCCAGCTTCTCACTAACATTGACTAACAGTGGATCACAGTGATCTGAAACGCATTGTACCCCATGAAGGCAATGTTTTAGGTGTTTTGTGGCATTTCGTCCTTGTATTTGGATGAAAACAAAAATCTGCATTTGTCAGCATTTCTTCAAAGAAGAGGTGAGGGAAGACAGATGGCAAGAGGGTGTTTTAGCTTGTTTTGAACATGAGTGCAGTGGTTTGGTGTCATTAAGTTCAAAAGGAAAAGAACCAAGGGGAGATACCACCATCAGTCATTCTTATTTATTGGGAGAAAAGTGGAGTTCCAATTGCTTGTTCTAACTTGTGTACAATCAACAGCTCTGCTTTGAAGTACAGTGCACTCTGAAAAATTTAAAGTTTTCTTAAGGTTCTTGGCTTCAACCAATGCTTCTTAGAAAAACCTCTAATGTGGTATAAAACAGCATTCTCCAAACTTTAACAAAGTTTTTTCACACTTATTTCCAAAAAAACTGTTCTTTAAAGAGCCTCGTGGTTTTATGAAGGACTTTTTTGTCCTTGGATTTTTAAGAACATCTTGGCTTTTGGTGTTTATCAGTTGATGGTTGCCTTCATAAGACTTTCTGGGTGTTCTTTTGCATCCCAAAGCCGAATTCAGAGTTGATGTGCAGATGCACATGCTGTGAACGGCCTGAATTTGCAATTCATATCCAGTTCTTGCCGAAGGATGACGTCCATAATCACTGTGCTCCAGTTTAATGCCGCCAACTCCACCCATCCAAGCGATGGTTTAAATACGGCTCCAAAAGTGGAACATCCTGCCTCGCTTGTGCTTATGGCCGATTGATCATTGCGAGGATACTTGGGGCCAGATGGGCAGTTTATGGATCCTTCTGGCATGGACTGTGGGTTTGGAACTCATCCGCTTCCTGCTAAACGTGCCACTGCCATTGGATTTCCGTTTCCAGAACCTTCTCTGAGACTTCACTACCTCACGTGCATGTCAGTTTAAATCAGGCGAGAGCACCAGATGGCCACTGTATGGCAAGGACATGCCTGCCAATACCACGGCTGAGCCAGATGCATGAGCACATATCAGAGATGAGGCGTGTCCATTGTGTAAAATGGTGTCAAATTCATAGGGAGCAGTGATATCCTGTGTTACAGAACATTATGCTTCATTAAATGTCAAAGTTGTGCCTCATTTGTGTTGGTAATTTAGAGATATTTTATGAATATAATAATTTGATGAAAAGTTGTGGTGGTGAGTGGAATCTTGTTTGTTAGAAAGTAAATGTAATACAATACTTAATTTGATTAGTTAAGTAATTACATTTACTTCATAAATGGGCTTTAGAAAAGCAATGTACTTCAGTATTATTCAATATTTAGACAAAAGTATTGGGACACACCTCTTAATTCAGGGTTGGGGCTAGGCCCCTTATTTCCAGTGAAGAGACATTTTGGACAACGCCTTGCTTCCAGCTTTGTGGACACAGTTTGGGGAAGAAGCTTTTCTATTCCAGCATGACTGTGCCACAGTGCGAGCTCCATAAAGACATGGCTGGATGAGTTCGATGTGGAAGAACTTGACAGGCCTACACAGAGCCCTGACCTCAACACTATCCAACACCTTTGGGATGAACTGGAAAAGAGATTCCGAGTTAGGATGTCTTGTCCAACATCAGTGCCTGACCTTGTGAAGGCTCTACAGAATTAATAGGCCCAAAATGGGCACAAAAATCCTTCCAAAAAGAGTGGATGCTGTTATAACTGCACAGGGGGGACTCATTTTATGTTAAAATCTATGTGAATGCAATAACATAGAAGTCCCTGCTTATATAATGGTCAAACGTAAAAGTCAAACAGGTAGAAAACTATGCAGACACGCCTTGTAATTAGTGTTGTTAACGTAAGGTGCACACATTGCTGACACAGATTTTCAATAGTGCACACTATAGATTGAATAATCTATAGCTAGCTTGTATAATCTATAGCTAGAAAAGCAGTGTTAGTACAGTGTCAGGATCAGCAGCATATGGGTCCAAGGCCACCATGTCCTAAGTAAAGTAGTTTTCAGAGAGGTATAAAACCCCCAGGACTGGGTCATAAAAGAGTGGAACTGCATCTTCTTTCGTGATGGAGCTCCTTTGGGATGAGTTATAGTGGCATTTGTGATCCAGAACTAATCGTCCCACATCAGCACCTGACCTCGCTGGTGCTCTAGTGTCAGGACGTAATAAAATCCACACTGCAATGTTCCAACATCTAGCTTTCTCAGAAGAGTAGAGGCTCTCACTGCAGCGAAGTTGTGACTAACTCCTTATTAATCCCCTTGAAGAAATGGGGCTGGTATCTACGCATAATATGTTTAGTATACACAAGTTAACTGTGTTTTTCTTTCTGAACCGCTGTTGCCCCAAGGAAGACAGGCTCCCCTTTTAAGTCTGGACTATTTTAACATTAATACATGTTTTTAGGGATGTGTTTTTTTTTTTTGGCAATGGAGTCAGTTTGATGTAAAGTCATTAGAGTGCCTCGCAAAAGATAATACAAATAAGATGCAAATGAAATTTCCTCTGTGAGAGCAGCCTCAGAGGGAAATTTACACTGTTTAAAATAATGAGGGAAGCCTTCACTAGTGCAACAGTCAAAACAACACAGGGAGTTTT
The DNA here is from genome assembly GCA_037974485.1 of Hemigrammopetersius urotaenia. NCBI lineage: Eukaryota > Metazoa > Chordata > Actinopteri > Characiformes > Alestidae > Hemigrammopetersius > Hemigrammopetersius urotaenia. The sequence goes on from JBBPDC010000035.1 coordinate 2,548,954, forward strand.
ACTTCGCGTGCAGCATCCCCCCAGAACGGTTTTACATCTATAGTTCCTGAACTAATTATCTAAGTAGGACTCGAATAGCCATCAGTGAGCATGCTCGAGTGCGTATCATCCGAGGCTTTGCTTAACTTTGCTTTGCACCCCCTTGCCTCGGAAACATAATTACAATGCTCTAGGAAAAGTCATTTATCCTTCCGACTGCTCAGTCTAATTTGACAAAGCTGAGAGCATTTAATTCCTCCTCTTTTGCGATGATTTCTCAAATGACCTCCACTGAAAATGGAGAGCATGTCCTCCGGTCGCCAGAAAATAATATGTTTGAAAACATCTGGGTTCAGAGTGTGCTAAAACATGAGTGTAATTTTCCAACGCTTTTAGCTCAACGGAGGAGCAAGAACACAAGATAAACGGCACGAAAGAAAAATGCAAAAGTTGCGTGCCTTTGGCATCATACTCCGCTTAAATGCAGACATCGTCTAAACACAGCATCCGACTTTGTAATGTGCTTGTCTTATGAAAGTCTGAACCGCTGTGACTCCCAGTAAGCCCCTGTGGGCCCTCCCCATGCATAATGGAATCCACTCCAGAAGTTGCTCTAATTTCTTGTAAAACACTAAAGATGTATTTAACCTTCTGCCCAAAAGGCTTTTGAATGATAGAAATGTCATAAATAGATAAAAAAAAAAAGTTTCATACAAGAAGCAGCATTTGATAAACAGATGTTTCCAATGTGTGAGATATTTATAAGAGATGCTTTTTTTAGACATTTTTGGGACAAAAGTGACTGTAGTCACCACAGTAGGTATTCAGTTGTGCACAAAGATTCCCAGATGGGTTCAGAAATGCTGCATTTCAGTTCCAAAAAAGTGCTAAGTGCTGTCATAGAATACTCACCATGTTCATGTTGTTTGGCTTTGAGATTTAAGGTTATTGCAATTGGCAGAAGTTGCACGTTTTAAGCGCTGGCTTTTTAAACAACCCATCGAGAAAACAAAATAATAAATAAATAATAATGTGACATTTGTATATGGTTCAAAACATATACATAATAAAACTATGCTGCAAATCAACCAGAGGTCATAGTCTATTGAATTAATTGTTTCTGTGATGTCACAAAAGCCAGTACATTTATATGTAATGCCTTTTACACCTTACTGAAGGTTAGCCTGACTTTTCACATTTCAGAGTGTTTCTGCCCTGACTACTTTCTGAATGAGGCACAATGTGGAGATAATCAGGTCGTTTACGTTTGCTAGTCTTAAAGTCACAGTAACAAAATGGTTCTTAGAAAATAAAACAACAATGTAACATAGCACACAGACGATATAGAAAATTGTGTAAAATATAAGACAAAGTGCATTATATGGACCCTTAAATGTTATATTAACATTATATAAGCAGGTCTGATTGAATTACCCACAACAACAGAAGCCTCAAGACAATTGCTTGTTTAAAAGTACATGTACTGCAGCGGGTACTGCATAGAGAGGTACATAGGCTGATGCTGGGCTATTTATAAACAGAACAAAAATGCTTAGGTGTGTATGGGGTTATCAGGTGTGCAAGTGGTGCATCATATATATTCTTCTACGACAGCCTACTCAGGTCTGGCAGGTTATAAATATTTAACCTCTGTGTCTCCACCACAATAGGATAGATCTCTAAAGAATTTTGGCATTAACCTCCAGCATCGCTCAGCCTGCCTCTCAGCAGTGTTATTTTTCAATGCTCTGATTTTACTTCTGCTGCCTGCACCCTTGTTTGCATCAAATGGCTTTTCATGGAGCTTTTCACCTCACTCTTCTGTATTCCGTCCTCTTCCCGACTCAATCCGAGGCGCGCCCAGTCTACTCAGCCGAGTATATATATTTTTTCCGCTGCTCTGTTAATTAGTTTGGCCAAATAGCTTCCTTCCTAGGCCTTTCCCCATGCTAATCCTGCACCGTTACTGTTCCAGACCAGTAGACCTGGCTGAGGTTTGCAGGCCGCTCGCTTTTTAAATTAATGAAACTCCTCCATCTCCTTAATCCGCCGCGTCTCATGCCGCTTTGCTGCATAAATCTATTTAATGCTGGGCCTTTCACTCGGGCTGGGAAGAGATGCCTCGTCCTGCCTGTTGGGTGAGTGTAGTAAATCTAGAGCTCGGACACTCGTGGAACTGCTTCGTGTGTGTCAGGAACCCAGCTGCTCTGCCATCCCTGCCTCAAACCTCAAAGCTCATCTTTGCAGTTTATGACAAATTGGAATTTTCTAACTTCATACTTGTCATTTCAGAGCATACATGCTATGGCATATCATTTGGAATGCAAATTGGCCAAAATGAAGGTTCCATAGCTCCTACATACTGTACTGGGTGCATATTGAATATTGCATATTGAAAATATTTGTGAGGTATTCTTGTTAATGCTGGACCACCACTACTGCACTAACTGGGCGAGTGTGTTGTGAGATAAATGTAATCCAGTCTTTCCATGCCATTCTCCTTTCAAAGCTAAGTTCTGGCTGTCTCATATTCAAGCTTTATGCTCTTATTCCCTCTAAAATGCTAAAGATGAATGTAACCTTCCACCGAATGGTGATGATATAAATGTCAGAAACAGATAAAAAATGTATCATTCAAGAAGAAGAAGTGACGTTTCCATTTTTTGTGATATTCATAAGAGATTTATTTAAATTTATGGGACAAAAATGACTGTTGTTACTATTGTAGGTATTGAGTTCTATACAAAGATTCCCAAATGGGCTCACAAATGCTGTATTTCAAAAAAGCATCTTTTAATGCTGTTTTATAATACATCTTTTCACCATGGTCATTTTACAATGTCTGCTTAGGCTAAGGTTTAAGATTTAAGAGAGTGTAATTCATTCATTCCCATGACATTCTCCCTTCAAAGAGCAGAGCAGTTCTGACGGTTTCAAATCGTAAATATTAACCATGTTCAATATTTATGACTCAGTATCCTGAACCTTGGTTCTCTTATGTGAGGCACAATATTGATGTCATTTGTGACATCATACACTAATGTATGATGTCACAAATGGAGAGCTCAGATCTTCACTAGACATCTGAAGATGTAGGGACTTGTTTTAGGAAAAGTCTTGAAGTCGGATGGCTTTGATGAGAACAAAAGCGGAATGTGGGGTCTCTTCCGTCAGTGTCCTGTAGCATGGGCCTGACATTAATGCAACAAACAACAAGAAGTGTTCGGGGACCCCTGGTTTAATGTTTTGTTGATTTTCTAAGCAAAAATAAGTACACATCCTCTACTGAGAACATACTTATGAATTTAACAAACTGGGAACAAAAACAGAAAAACAACAGAAAATACTGTATGGCCTGTTCTTATTTTAAATATAAATGGAATAAATGGAAATTGTACAAGGGGTATAAGACCAGTTGGTCACATGATGAGCCACTGTCTAACATTGTTAGACAGATCAATATGCTGGAGTGGAGAACGCTAAGCTAACAGAGTTCTGCACTGACGAGCCTCATGCTGAGTGATGGAGTAGAAGGAAGACCACCCTACCCACCCAGAGAGAGCAAAGCTAATTGTGTCTTCAGTGTTTCATGTAAAGCTGTGGAATCACCAGGTATTGAGCTCACCATCTCCTGATGATTAGGCAAATATTTGGACAGAGCCCCAAATTCTTAGAATTTGAACTACAACTGTTTGATTGATTTTTGACCACTGTTACCGGCTGACCTGCCTCACAGCAAGGTAACATAAAGAGGGCAACCAGGCATGAAAAAAACATAAAGAAATAAAGGAGAAAAAGAACAAAGAGTTAGAATCCTAGGATTCAGAACATGTTACAAGCACTGCGATACCATGTACATTTTTTTTTGGTTTAGCAGTCATTGGAATATTTTGCTTTTTAAAATGACACCTGTATGAGAGTCCTGCATGTATTCTTTCTTCTCCAGTACTTTTGAAGAAATAAGTCTTCTTTAATTGGCAGAACCAGGACTCCTTTAGCAGTCGTTTTCCAGTTCCGTTCTACTTTGCTCTGGAAGTGTGAACCCACCCATCAACGCCTTGTTGTTATTGTTAGTGATGTGGCTGTTGTGTAATTATCGTGGAGACGTTTGTTCCGCACCAGTAAAATACTGACAAATTGCATTACAGAGCCTCCTTTGGTTAAACTAATCCTGCTCCAGTATTGTTTTAGTCATGAGCACAACATCAGGGTATCCTGGCTAACTTCACTTCTCCTCCATCTTCCCTCTGGTGAGGGCCGGCCTGGAATGACTTGCAAAATATCGCCGCCTTAAACCTGGAGCTGCTCTCTTGTCTCAGCTCCCGAGCCGGAGGATCCATCTCGCTCCCATTTAAAGGGAGAGTTCCCTTTCATCCGTGCGAATATGAAACCGGATTTGGCCTGGGCCGCTCTGAGTGAGGCGCTGGCAGTCCCTCTCTGCTTTTATTGATGGCGCTGGACGCGCTTGTAAGGTTTCACATGGCCTGCGGCTGGCCTTCTGATACATTCGCATGTAAACCAAGCTAACCCGACCCCACCCCCCTGCACTAAAGGTCATCATTCAAAGAGAGCTTTAATAATGCAGCAAAAGTCCAATATGCATTTTTACCAAAGAGCAGCTGTAAGGGGAGAGCCTGGGTCAGATTCACACAGTTGGTTGATGTGTGTGTGTGTGTGTGTGTTTGCACTTGTGTATGCATGTGCGTGCATGATTTAGATTCCGAGGTTCAGTTTGGAGCTTTGTTTGTAATATTTTATCATCGCTCGATGCTCGAAAGGACCAGTCAATAAATCAAACGTGAGTGGGACTAAACAAAAGGCTGTTTATACACCACAAAATGTTTTGCGGGCAAGTACCATTAGGGCCGAAATGTTTGCAATCGTAACAAAATTAAAGGGCTCATTTGGGTAAAGAAAATAATTAATCTCGCTCAAGAGAAGAAGTACCAATGAGTGCTGCCACACACTCTCAAAAAAGCAATGCCAAAAAAAATCTCAAAAAAGAGTCATTTTAGGACCTTTGAAACCATTTTTTACTTTTTATAAGTATAAAGTACTTTCCCCAATTAAGAGTTTTTCCTAGAACTTTTAACTTATATCATTTTTAAACTTGAAAAGGTCCTTTGTACCTTTTTACCATAGATGGTTCTGCTATGGCATGTTTCTAGCACTGTTATGTTTAAGAATGTAGAAGCACCACTTCTGATTGTCCAAACGACCTTTTAATAGATGGCTCTTTATAGAACCATTTATGTAAAGTGATGGTAGTGAATAACACTTTTTAATCTCATGTTTACAAAAGAGTTTTGAGAACTTTTTGAGAAGCTTCACAAGATCTCAGGTTTCTAAACTACTTTAAGGAGTTTAGGGTATCTAAGGTGTCTGAAATATTTTTATTGTGTTGAGGTTCTTCAGACTTAAGGTATTCCATGACCACACATCTCATTTTCAGCATTGGTTCTCTAAAGAAGCGCCCATGGAAAAGTGAAAAGTGGTTCTTCGATGGCAAAGCAGCCTTTTTGGTACATTTAATTTTACAAGCATACCAATTTGCCTAGAGCCCTGCACTGAAGCCAAGAATCCTTTAGATATGTCTGTTTTTAGCAATGTGGGAGGAAAAATGATGCAATTCCTCGACAGGCAGAGTTTATTTGAGTATATACACCAGAGGCCATCTTCATCCCTCTGTCTTCTCATTAACCCCTTAACAAAAAGCAGCTCTTAAGAGGAGAGCACTCCTGACTTCTCTTTTAAACTCGTCATCCTGATGAATGCTTCTGGGTGATGATTCCAAAAAGACAAAGGCTGGGCTTGGGGTAGATGTTGGAGTGTGTTGGAGTGTTGGAGTGTGTGTGTGTGTGTGTGTGTGTGGAGGGGGGGTTGCAAAAGGCAGAGGCTTGCCTCCTAATCCCTTAAAAGCTGCCATGAAATCTGCAGCTCTGCTCGTCGTGCCTGCCTTGATTGTGAAAGTGGGGAAGAAAGTTGAGCGCTCCATCTTTTAATCCACTCTCTGATCCCACAAGCAGGGATTTCTCACTTTTCCCCCTCCTGTCATTCATCAAACTATATTATTCTAAGGCTAACAACCGAGGACACAGCCACTCTTACATAGTGTGAAAAAAAGTGAACAAGAGGCTGGAGGTTGTATAGATGAGCAGTTTGGGATGACTTGTTTAGGCCTTTCTCCTTCTGTGTTAACGAGAGGCAGGCAAACGTTCGCTCAGGAGTTTCAGGATTTCGATCTGTAAATAGGACAAGGGGAGATTAATCTTGCGTTGATTAAAATCTAATTTAAATGATTCATCATGCCGCATCTCATTATCCTGATCCAGAGTGATTTAATCGACCGTACGCACCGACGCATGATTACTTTGTGACTTGCACCCACCTGTGTTATAATTGTCCTCATGGTCATTTGTGTTTTACATCAAAGCTCTTCAATCAGTCTCAAAGACAAAACAGGGCTTAATTTGTACCAGAACAAGCTGGATCTGGGTCCAAGCCCTCCCAGACTGAATCTGGCTCTTATTTTAGTGGATTCAGAATTTCATTCACATATGAAGATGTGAGATGTGTCAAGAAAAATAGTTCTTTTTTTTTTTTTACAGGCAACAATATAAACCAATGTGGAAATGAGAACTAAAAATTAGCACTGACAGCAGCAATAAAACCAGAACCAAAGCTGTTTATTGAACATGCTACAACTAGCTTAATTATACTTAATTATACTTAACTATACTGACTATAGTAACTTAACCATAACTGCACTTACTTAACTGTGACTATAATAACCATAACTGAACTTAACTATGACTATAGTAACTATGACTATAACTGTAGTAACTTAACTATAGGTGCATGTTTACATTTATTTGTACATGTACGGCATTTAGCACTGTAGTAAATCATAGTTACTTGACCATTACTGTAGCAACTTTATCATGATATTATGTGTTGACCACAGAAAAGAAAGAAAACAGAAAACACTCAGAAACAAAAAAAAAATCTTGCTTCACACTGAGAATTAATGATGTTAATAATAACATTTAAAAAAACTGGTATTTTAACTTCAAAATGTTTATTTCTGTGTTTCCTTCACACACTTTAAGTTAATTGATCTCCTAATGGTATGTTTATAAAACACAATATCTGTGTTTAGCTGTGTTTATGACCTTTATTGAGGCATCAGTTTTCGTTCCTTCGTTTTTGCAGTGTAATATGCTTGGGATTTTTCACAGTTGGCTCCCTGTTTGTGGTTATTTTATGAACTACATTAGATGGGCTGCTTGGTTAGATGGGCTGCTTTTTCTGCTGTGTATGAACCATGCCCATGTTTTCACTCCATAGTCCAGGGAGGTGTTGGAAGAGGCGTTTTAATGCTTTTTTTGATGTTGAATGTTTGCAAATACCTAATACTTGTGGTTATTGCTCAAACTGGAATTTTATCTTGTCAATATTAAAAACAGAGTCACATATTTCATCATTTTGTTAGTGGTTTCAGTTTATTTATTATCAATTAAACGTTATGGCTGTGTCAGTAACAAAATGATGTTACCACTCGTTTGTAATATTGATGTATTCATTACTCGCACATTAAAAACCATTGTTTAGTTTTGGTAAACCCATGTACTTGAGAGCGTTTGATGCTTAAGAGCCTTGGGACCTTTCCCCTCTTCATTGACCTGCCGGATCCTTCACTGTTTAGTGTTCTGGGACCTCATCATTTACAGATTAAGCCCTGCAGCAAAGTACATCACAGTTCTAATTAGAAGAAGCATTGACTTCAAACTCCAAAATACTTGCTTTGATTTTGCACAGGTGACCAAAACAGGCTTTCGTCGCTTGACTTGAACTGAACTGAGATGAATATTTTTTTTTATTGTTTTGGATTCATGAACTTAATCGTAAAAGCTAACAGGCATACTTTAACATAGCAACTGCTTCAGTACAATATACAATACAACAAATAGTCAGTAAGAAAGATTTGCTTTCTTCCAAACAATCAACCAAAATGATGCCATACAAGAACCAGTTCTAGTTACCTAAAAGACCTGCCAACAGATAGAACCATTACGTAATGTGCAATCTCCAACCATAACTGTGATTAGTAGCACCATAGTCCCTTTTGGTACTGTAGTTTTGGTTCTGTTATACCTGGACTCTAAACAGTTGCTAAGAAAGGGCAAAGGTGTAGGCATAGCATAGATACATCCATTAAACCCTTGAACTGTATTTCTGTGTAAACAGACTATTCTTAATATTGTAGACAAACAATATACATGTATAAAGTATTCTTAGGGAATAATATTACAGCATCAACTGAATTTTCCCTTTTTGATGTAAACTAGGCGGTTCAAATCTTGGCTACATCTTATATAAGCTGCACTCTCATCAATCCCAAGACTGACATGACTTATCACAGTCACACAGCTTTAATAAAAAATTGGAAATGTCTTACAATGTCTCTGTCAGAGAAACATAATATGGTAACAATGAGCAAAAAGCAAACCAGACAACATAAAAAAGCGTGCATCCATTCATCCATCTGGCCAAGTGTTCCCTGGAAGCACATACAACAGTAAAGAGAATACGAACCTCATCTTCTTTAAGACACTGCCATATAAAATCTGGATACACCGGAGTGTACCTCTCCCCCACCACCTGCGTGTGTGGAGCCGTTTTCCACCTGCTCACACTGTTGAGCTTAGATCTGCTTCACTGTTTTAGCTGTATGGGTTGTTACAACAGATGTCAATCAAGTACACTCATTACAATATGATTACCATGCCCAGACAGTTCCCAGACAGGTCTGATAAGCATTTTAAGCTGTGCTTCCTTATACAAACTTTGCAGGATGTTTAATACATCATGATTTCATATTTATATGATATTTTTTTCTGTGTCCACTTTTGCATTATTAGTTTTGCACTCCTTTCATTCCTGTATAAATCTCTTAAGAGATAATAAATGTGGGGATTAAGAGTTAAATGATTTAACTAGGATACACCCCCCACCACACACACACACACATTTCAAGTTTACAGCACTCACTCCCAGTCGACACCATTAGCCTCGTACTTATAGATTACGTGAGTGAACTAGTTTGGTAGCGTTCGGTGGAAGAATATGCAGTAACACGGCATATAACTGAGGGAGATTTCTTTTTCCTTTTTCTGGATCTTAGTTGTGTTTTTGTGCTTTTACAGATGTGTTAGAATGGATAAGTGACTTATGTTACATCACTGTCAAAGGAACAGATCTGTGTCGAGGACCCCCTGTATATAGTACACACACACATATCTCACACACACATAAAAGGTTAAGTGGCCAGTATATGTATGTATTCACACACACACACACACACACACACACACATACAGGCGCATCCAAGTTTATTTCCATTTTAAATGATTTCTAGCAAATAGAAGTATATGACTGTGTGTGTTATTTCCACAAATTATACTTAGTTGTGCTGTTTAGTCTCCCACAACAATCTTCTTCAAATGAATGTTCCATGTATGCCTTGAGCTCACCGAGGGTGGAGCTGACCATGTCTGCATGCACCGAGACTGATTATGTAGATCACAGAGGTGACAGAGCCTCTTCACTCCCCAACTTCATCAAATCAGTTTCACCACAGAAGGCTAATCAGAAGTAACTGGGGAAGCAGGAATGGTCTGAGGATGCTGGGAATCACCAGCGTTGACTCTGTTTTCGCTAAAAAGGCACGCAGAACTGTAATGATTCATTCGTTGTAACCTCCCCTTGAGAGCGAGAGGAGGAAACAAGAGGGAGAGGGAGAGAAAAAAAACTCACCAGATTTGCTTTGTTCAATTCATGCACAATAATTTTCCCTCCATTTCACCATCGATCAAAAGCCACCGCAGAGGAATGGAAGCGGCCCCCTAGCCTGAACTCAATATGCTGATGTTACACAAGCTCTCTGAGTCTGAGAAGCTTTTGAAGGGCATGGCAGGGAGCGTCTCTGACTGGCCTCACACCTCCGGCTCCGCCCCATCGATGTTTCGATCCGCATCACAGCTGAAGCTGAGAAAGCAAATCTGGGCAAGAAGTTTTTGCTTCCAAAAAATGCTCCTCCTAATGGGAAAGCAGACCCCGTCTGTCTAACAACTGCCATTACTCGATTATCGAACACGTTGCTAATTTAAAAAAGAAAGCCAAGGGTGTAAGCGCTGAAACTCGGGAGACTGATTTCAACTAAGGTGTAATCATTTCTTTTCTCCTCATATCTCATACATACCCACGCTTCCATAGCTTATTTCAAAACATCACATTTTTAGCTCCTATAGCTTAATCATTCAAGCAAAGGATGCCTGCACTCTGTTAACTGGAAAGAGAACAACATGATGTGATGGAAGGAGGGCAGAGCTTCTATACATAAGTACATTATAGATATATTTAATAATTTGACTTCTTATCTGTGAAGTAATGACTTTACTTTCCTGTCAGCTGTATTTTAGTTTAGTTTCCCCTGTGAGCATATTAGTAAAAAGTGACAGCTGGATTCAACAAATAAAAACGGTGTAAAACAGTCCAAAACCAGAGTTTGCTCTCCTACTCGGTTGGTGCTCTGCCGATCAGCTACTCTGTCGCTCCCTGGACCCCCTCCCTCTGCAAGTTTTCCCCACCCACTTGTGGGCAGAGACTATGCTGAAAGTTCTCCCCTGCTTCAAAGATCTTGTATTTTTTCAGTTTGTTTCTAAGAGTTATAATTGGAATAACAAGGGCGTTTTTGTTCTTTATGATGCCCCAGTAATGCTTATTATAATTACATGATTATTTTAAATTACAATAACTTTGGTTCTATCGAGCATGACATCTGACACCTTGATCATCAACACAAACCTGTGGAACTTTAATATAAGGAGATGTTTTGAAGCATGATGACAATTTACTAGTGCCACTCACGTTCAAAGGGTTAATTACATTCTGCTATGGTGGTTCAGCCTCTGGACTGCTTTGATATTGCTCACACCTCTCATTTTGGGAAGAAAGGAATGGAAAAATCTTGGCAAACTTTGTTAACTATGCTTTCATGTGGAAACTCAGTAGTAGATGACTTTTTGTACATTCATTTTATAGTAATTTTTCCCATTTTTTCTGCCCAATTCAGTCACCTCCAGTTCTACCCACTAGCTAGGAACGAAAGGGCGAGGGTGAACATGTGCTTCCTCTGAGATACATGAAGACAGCCACCTCATTTTTTGAAGCACTATGTCTAGTATAATGTGCTTGGAGGAGAGTGCTGGCTACCCATTCTGTTATTGCAGCTGACAGATGCCTGCGCTAGGTAGCATTGTGCTGAGTAATAGAGGGATAGATGAAGACCATCTTACCCAGAAAGCGACATTGTGCTCTTTTGGACTCGAAACCATGGAGACCTGGAGCACCACTGGAGATCAAATTTAAGCAAGTAAACAAGCTTCTTAAAGATTAGTCAAGCAGGTTTGTTGCCATTTCAATCATGCACAGTACACAGTGAAACGAACCAACATTTCTTCAGTGCAGACAGGACAAAGAGAGCAGGAGAGAGAGTGCAAGAAAAGCACGAGAGCAGCAAAACAACATTTAATACGGATCAGAAAACTTTATTGATCCTGGAGGAAATTGCTTATCTTATGACTGCACAGACACACAAAGACAAGAGCAATATAAAATATAACGTCTAAATAAATCCAATAAAAACAATGACATACGATGAGATTCACTATGCTACATACACAAATATTGGGTCGTAAATACTACAGGTAAGTAACACTACTCCACTTAGTGCAGTTGACAAGTATAGTGCCAGTTTGAATGAATACAGCATTATGACAGAAACTGTACTCTTGCGATGGGTGCAGTTATGTGTGCAGACATTCATGATTCTATTGAAAAAAGTATATACACAGTATTTTTTTAGTCCATATGAATCATCTCTAAAAGCCCCCAGTGGTCTAAGGCTCCCTTGCTGGTAATCTGCTACCATTTTCCTTTTATTCTAGTGTTCAAGCAATATTTGATTAGCTATTTATTTTCATTTAGTGTAAAAACAGTAATCCCTCAAGAATATTGGGTGGAAAAATATCAGTGTCTAATGAGGTCCATTTGGTTCCGTTTGATTGAGCAACGGCACAGCACAAAAATGACACAGAGTATCTATTCTCCTGCTCTTTCATTTCATTTTCATTCTTTTCATACTGATATCTACTAGCCCTCTGGTATCCGTATCCCCTAAGAAGAATTTGTAATTATGTAATGTAGCTATGAAACACTGGCTGGGAGCCAGGTGGCGGAATAAAATGTATGCTCTCTCTCTCCTGCAGGCCGGCTCTCCCCGGCTTTTTTCTGTAGCTGTAAACCATGTTCAGAGCAGATCAATACGCTCTCCGATAGAGCAGCTAATGCACTCGCTGCTGATTCTGCTCAGCATGACAGTGGCAGACAAGCCCTACGCCGAGTGTTTATTACAGGCCATCCGCAAGCAGGGGAAGGAGAGAGAGAGCCAGTCAAATGTGCATTACCATGTGTCAGTAGCAGTTAAGATGGGCGAGAGCGTCACCAGCAGAGGGATAAACAACCTGAGGCCATTACATGGTGTACCTGCAAGAGCTGTACATATTAGCTTGCTGATATACTGTGGGGAATCATTTTGTTTCCACTAATAAATGACTTAAGATTATGACACGGTGGATCTGCAATCAACAACAGCTAGCAATAAAACAGTGTCTGATCTTCATACAAGAAATCATGTTGCCAAGTCTCCACCTGTCTGTTTTTTTTACTTAAACACAGCCTAAGCCTCTCCTCAAACCATCAAAATGCTAATATCCTCTCTCCTTGAAAGGCCATGGCATTTCCCCCTTCATCTCATTTTCCTTCACTTAAAAAGACGCTTTTTTTTTTTTTAGCAGCGAAGAGGATCAATAGATCAGTGAAGCTCAAAATATATTAGCTTACAAACTGAAGGCGATCGAGATGAGGAGGTGTAAAGAATAGCATGGCCTTATATCCCTCCTGGATGCTAGTCGATAGAGGCACAAAGGAGACGCCCAAAAATAAACTCCATTAGCCGTCCCTATTAGCATGCCATTAGCACTTGCACTTTTTGCTGAGTTGCATTCATGAGAGGAAAGAGCAAACGCGCAAGGTGTTTTGACTGGGCACAATCAAAAGGGATGTGGCAGAATGTCATTGATAGAAGTGGTTCTGTATTCCCAAGGTTAACATGAAGGGTTTATCATTTTCAGTGGTTTCAGGTAATTATGTAAGCCATTGTAATTTTCGCAATGGAAAATTTAGCTCATCATGGATTTACTGTAGTCTACCAAATACTGTTTTTGTTCTATAGCCATTTGGAGTTTCTATCCTGTGGGCTAGCTGGTGTAGATAAGAAAGAAAGAGTTGCCATTGTCTTTGAGGGCAACACCAATGGCATAGAATCAAATCAATAATTTAATTCCAAGACAGACATTCCCGAGACAGGCATTCTCTAGCTCGTGTAAAATGTAATTGTCAATCGCACTTTTGTGCACTGGTGAAGTGTTTTTTGCTGGACTGGGTATGTTCAGACCATATGGAGGAGCCTTTAGGGTCAGCAGATATAGGCTGTGCTTTACAAGAAGCAGACTGGTTTTGTATGTAGTAAAAAAATTTTTTTGTGGCACAGTGAAATCTAGCCGCTTCACTCCAAATGTTTTATCCTGAGTGTCTTTCTCTTTACTCTTTTTCAGTTTCACTCTTTTAAATAAAGGTGCCAGAAAGCAATCTTAGGAGCAGTGACATTAAAGAACCTCTTTTAGTTCCCTGAAGACACCTCAAGAGGCTTCTTTGAGTTCACTGTCCATTGAAAGCTTGTGCAAAAAGAAACCAAAAGTAATTCTTCTATGGCGTGGGTGTGCAGTACTAGGGAGTCATTGAACCTTTCTGTTTTGAAAAGGACAGCAAGAAAGAAATGTGACAGAAAAAAATGAAAGCCACAAGATGTCTTCTTATAGCCAAGGTCATCGAAAAGGTCATTTGGGATGAAGCCATAAAACAGTGATGCGCAGTGCCGGTCCAACGCTAATCTAACACACTTGTGTGGTAATGAAGACCTTCAGGGCTGTCTGAATATTAGTGCCAGGTGAGATAGATCTGAACTATCCAGGGTGGTTGATTTCCAGGAGTGAGCAGAGGAGAAGTGTTTTGTGGCATCAGCTTGTAACCAGCTTATACCCTGTAACCAGGATATAATAATTTATTTACAAGAAAATGAATACAAGAGGTTGAAAAAGAACCAGACAGTGGAATTACCTAAGGAAAACAAACAAGACAAAGTAGAACTAGAACAAAACAGACATTAACAGGGTTAAACAGAGATGACCAAAACAACAAACTCTATTAGTAACACAGACACATGGCACAGGGTGAATAAAGATGTGGAAACAGAAAAAGACTGGGAGAATGTGTCTTTCACCTTGATTTTAAGAGTATATTGTGTGGCTTTCATTTTTTCTTTACAATCTTTTTCTCCCGTCCTTATCAAAACGGAAAGTTTCCTGTGTATTCCATTCATCGCCTTGGTCTTCAGCTGTGACCAGCTGCCTATGTCACTCAAGCCTACAGCGCAACAGAGCAGAGAGTGTAAAGTGTAGGCCAGCTGCAGATTATCTCAGTGTTGTTCGCTCAGGTGGGCTGTGTGGAGGTTCCACTCTACCGTGCGAGAGAGCTATCTCTCTTTCTCTCTCCCTCGCTCTCTTTTCAGCAGCACAAATCAATGGTCTCTGTCGGGGAGAGGGGTGAAGATGTGACAGTTTCCAGCTCTGCAATTGTAATCACGTCGAAACGACAGGTCCAGGATACTGCTGCTTATCCCGCAGTTCTGTGAAATGGAATCTGAAATTGAACTCCAAATGGTTCCTATGGAAAAAGATGCTGTTTGATTAGTTCTGCAATGGCCTGAAAGACACAGAATGCATATGAGGTGTTCGATATGCTTCATGTTTCATAGGCCGTGTTTGGGACAACTTTTGTAATGATGCCTTTAATAGTCATGTTGTTTCATATGGAGTGCCTCCCTTATGGCACACGCTGCATCTGTATGTGTGAATACAAGTTGCTGTTCTGATACATGCAGCGAGACGCCATCAACATCACACCACTCCTCTCATAACTAAGTGCCCTCTGTGACTCGATGCTTCTTTGGTCATTGGCCTTTTCATCTCCTGTTGCTTTTCTTCAAAAGTTCCACTTCATAATGATGTTGGATCTGAAGAGTGCGCCTATCCGTGCTGATGGAATATTTCCCCCCATGTGTAATTTGGGGGGCTGGCGGGGAGGAGGCCGCGAGCATGGCCTGCCTGTAATGGATTGTATGGCTAATAAGCAATGAAAGGAGCAGGGAGTTGGGAATAGAATGCTAATGACTCTGTCAGTGCTGGGACGAGGGTTGCTGAAGCCTGGCCTCCACAGCCTGGGATGCCCCTGGGCTTCTCCCCAAAGCTGCAGGCTGCTTCTGACAACACTGATGCAGCGCTTTAGTCCCTGGGGCCACATATTGGACTCCAACCATAAGTCAGGCCAGTTTATCCACACAATGAGCTACCTGTCCACACTGATCTGTTTAGCATTGGTTACCACCTACCACACTGGTTATGCAGCATGGCATGTCCACATGAATATGTACACACACTGGACCACCCACATAAGTGCAACATTGACACCAGTGCAAGGTCCACACAATGTACACACAGTGATAGCACTATACATCATATATGTACGGATCAGTGTGGTCTCAGAGATGTGGTGGTGTTTTTTACACAAGAAAAAATTATTGCTTTTTTTATCCATTACATCATCCATTGCATTACATTGCATCCATTATTATTCTTGGTACACCTAATATGGTTGCCTGATAATTAAGCTAACACTGATTACATTAATTAATGTAAATTCTCACTTTTTCTTGCTCAGTGTTTTCCAAACCTGGTCCTGGTTGCATCCACCGATCTACACATTTGAGTGTTTTCCTTTTTTTTTTCATTTTCCATGCTCCCAACACACCTTTTCTTGCTAATGAACTAGTTAACAAACCTTTCCCTGATTTGAAAAGAGATTATGTGAAGGAGTGGGGGTTTCTAGGACAGGGGTTGAGAAACACAGGCAAACCTAACTTCATGGTGTGAAGTTATTAATGAAGATACTCCTGATTAAAGCCATTTATCCATTTACTCACTTCATCTTAGGAACATGTCTAGAAATAAAAGTACAGCACACTAGCTAGTACTATGTTAATACTAAGCAAATATACAATATATTTAATGTGAAGCTTATAATATATGTTTATATATTGTTTACCTCATATGCTGCATTTTTACAGTGACTTCTTAAGTAAAAACCGTGGAATAGAACTGCCACCTCTGTTTTCCATTTCTAAAAAGTGTCTGAAATCTGGTTTATTTATGTTACGGCTGGTGGCCGTTAGAGGCCACTATTTTCTGTTTGTCACGGTCTTTTCTGTTCTGGTTAGGTTAGGGCTTTTATTTTGATATGTATGTTTGTTTCCTGGTTTTCAGCTGTGTTTGGTTTATGTTGATTTTGGGACTATTTAAGTTTGGCTCATGGTGTCAGTCACCATGAGCCCATCGCCTGACATTAGGTCATTTGGTTTTGTTTCTTGCGGCCCTCGTGCCCTTTACTTTGTTCTCTGTCATGTCTGTTAATAAAGAACCCCAAAGGATGGATCTCTGCCTGCCTGATTGTTCTTGGGACCTTCCAGGTAGTTCCGAGTCCGGGTCTTGCGGCCCGGCTCGTGACAATTTATAGTATTTATTTCTAGAATGCTTGTGACAACTTTCTTGTGAGAATTGTAAATCAAAACATTGTCACTTCTTAATTATGCTGGGATAATGGAATCATGTTTAAGGCCTTCAGTCAAGTCCTAACAAACCTCCAGGCTGTATTACCAAGACACCAAGGAGAAAAAAAATTAAAATGCAAACTAATTAAATTGTTTGTAGAGAAACCAAAAGACAAACATGTATTTTTTTATTTCACATGAATACGGCTGTGTGTCTCCTGCTTTCAAATTATGGTAACAGATTTTTTTGTTTTTGTTGGAAAATAAAATGCTACCATTAGCACAGTGTCTTGCAATGCAAAACTAAGGTGGACAGTGCCTCAAATTCCCACTAAAGTGGCATGGGCTACTCCTTGCCTCAGTCTGTAACGCAGACAAAGAAGGAATATACACTCTTTGGTCCACGCTTCATGTCCCAGAGGCATTCCTTGATCTCAGCTGCACCGTGGGCAGAGGCAAAGACTCTGCTGTTGACGCCAAGCTCACTCCCTGACTACACTCAGAAACATGCACAGGAAGAGCTCTGTGAGTGACAAAGTGCCAACACCACCTTGCTTTAGAGAAATCTCTAAGGTAAAATGGTTTCTTTATGTGGGGAAAGTCAAAAGCATCTTTTGACTTTCAAGACTAGGCTGCATTATCTCTCTCTCTCTGTCTCCATCCATCCATCCATCCATCCATCCATCCATCCATCCATCCATCCATCCATCCATCCATCCATCCATCCATC
>JBBPDC010000035.1:2587709-2603444 GCA_037974485.1 Hemigrammopetersius urotaenia
AGATCTTTAAGTCCATCTCATGAAAAATCGGAGCAGAAACAAAGGTGTTGCGTTTATATTTTTGTTGAGTGTATTATTATTATTATTATTATTATTATTATTATTATTATCATAATTTATGTGAACGATGACACAGACCGCGTATGTATAGTGCACCTGTGTCATGGCACACTTCTCAAACATCTTCTCAAACAAATACATCTGGTCCTGAGATTAAGAGTAATAGCACTCTTGGCTGGTCTCATGCAAGCTTTGCCTCCGAGGGAGAGTGAGAAAGAGAAAATTACTAGAATGGAATCAGAGATGGACGAATGCAACTAAATGATATATCCAGAGCGGCTGTTAGCATGGTGCTAATTATAACACTGAAACTTCATAGACAGGCTAGCAGAAATGAGCCTTACAGCAAAGGAAGTCGTTTCTGGTTTAAACAGGGTGGAAAGAATATTATAGCGTTTTTTTTTTTTTTTAGATTGACATGATTTGCTGTGCCTGTTTACAAGCGCAGGCAGTAGAGTAAGAACAACTAGGTTAACTTACAGCCATGTTCTCACTGCTATTCTCATATGGTTAGCACAGTGTGATTATTAGGGGGTGGGAATGCTGCTTGGGAAAACCATATATTTCAATATTTTATATATCACATGCTTAAGGTTCATTGCTCCCTCTAGCTGCTGTAACCGCTGCCAGTGTTAAAGGAAAACTCTCAACAGCACATCCTTTTTTAACACTGTTTCACACCTGGTTTTAAAAGTTGAAGGGAAATCAATGCAGAACTGGCTGCTCCAATTTTAGGGAACTGAGAAGAAGATTAAATCAACTGCATTCACCCACTATTTATGCAATCCTCCTATGCTTTCAGTGTCCCTGTATGCATATTCATGTGTATTCTGAGTGTCAACATAAAACTGCACATTTGTGTGACAGTTCCATACACAACACTGCAACTGATTTGCACCGTAAACCTTAAATTAAAAAGCTGTACAGCTGTTATACTGCCTCCCAGACTATGAAGTATAAAGCCAGATTGAAAAATCTAATGTAAAGTGTTTGATGGATCAAGCTTTTCAAGGACATAACGTCCGTCATGTGATATACTTTGCATGAATCTTAGTGTTAGACAGCTAGCATAATGCTAAATGGCATCAGTACCTGCCTCCACTACACTTAACCTTAGGAAATATGACTTGATCCATCAGTCAACCCCTACAAGTCAGGTTATTGTTTTTTTTGATGCGCATTCAGTTTACCTTATGCAATTCTTTAAACGTATTCAGATTTGCATGATTAATTCCATGTGTAACGTCATTTACATTTCATTTGCATTCTTTATCAATGGTGTCAAGTGTGCTCTTCCACTACCTGCCTTACTCTACTGTGACAATAACAGTATAAATGATGCTTTGATGAATCTACTCAACTTCTCAGGCATGAAGTCCAATCGCTGGACAAAACCGTAATTAATGTGCTTTGTATTGACAGGACAGACACCTCCCTGCTCCTTTTGCCAATGGTCAGCCGAGGAGCTCAGTGCCTCAGGCTGATTCTCTATTGTGCTGTAAATGATACACTGTGTGTGAATGTTCTTCTTATGCTGTCTTTCTTTAACCAAGCTTTATATCAACACATCAGTGTATGGCCCTGGGCAACTTCACAGCATCCAGACATCCACAGACATCTGTTTTGATCGCAGACATACACACACACACACACACACACACACACACACACACACACACACACATCCCTCTCTGTCTCTCTCTCATGCTTGTTTGTAAATACAAGCTGAATGTGGCCTTGGCTTAAGTGTTTGTGGGACATGGGGAGGGCTGCTGTTTATTGTTTTCACATTGTGTTCAGTGTGGATGCGTGTGTGTGTGTCTTTCTGTGTGTGTGTGTGTGTGTGTGAGTGTATGTGTGTGTGTGTGTAGGTGCATGTATAGCTGTCTGGTATAGCACATGCACTGTAAGGATATAGATTTCATGAGCTGGTTTACCAGCAAGTGCAAGAGGCCTTTGTGTGTAGAAGAGGTGGCTGGAACCAGGTATGTTTACATACATTTTCAGAATACAAATGCCCAAAAGAACCAGAGAAAACATGGGCAGACTACAAAAATCATTATTTTTTTATTACCGAGCTTAAGGTTAGGGTTGTTCCATACATACACTACGGTGCACAAGCCTTAGGAACTAGAGAAAATATGCTTAAAAGCTGTTTACTGCTAGGCAGTGGTGTTAAGTTAGTGTCAAAACACTTACAATACAACAAATACAAACAAAATTAATACAATAAATGGTGGTTTTGTGTATGGCAAAGTGTTTGCTTAACCGTTTTCAGACCTCTTTCCTCATGGAAGCAATACATGGTTTGGCTCTTGTTTACATTTACGCCATTTAGCAGACGCTTTTATCCAAAGCGACTTCCATTCCCTAACTACAGGGGACAGTCTCCTTGGAGCAACTTGGGGTTAAGGGTCTTGCTCAGGGACCCAGTGGTGGTGCTGAAGGTAGGATTCGAACCTGTGACCTTATGGTCCGGAGGCAAGTATCCTACCCACTGAGCTACCTCCACCCTTGCTAATGCAGTAGATTAAATTAGTTTCAAGTTTTATTGTCATATACAGATGACAATGTAGCATCATTACTGTAATGAAATTCTTAGGCTCGTGTTCCCCCAACTATACATAAATACATAGAAGATAAAAATAAAATAAAATAATAACAAAATTTAAAAAGTAAACATTTGACAGTTGAATATCTATGTATTTAGAGTGTAGAGTGCAAAACGAAGCAGTGAGAGTTTAAAGTGGCATTGTTTAAAGTGTCATTGTGAATTGTCCAGTAGTTGTTGATTATGGAATTTTATTCATTCACCCAGTGACTACAGGCCCTGAGCAGAAACCTGGATCGAAACCTGTGTTCTTCTAACCAGCTCACAAAATATACTTTTTAGAAAAAACAAATCTTGATACGTTTTACTTCTTTCTTGTTTGTTTGCATTTATTCGAATATTTAGCTGTTTTTGCTGGCAGAAAGAAGCCCACTGCTGATATAAATGACTTCAAACAATTTGCATAGATACCTAAGACTTTTGCACAGTACTGTATATATAAATATTAGTGCTGGGCCGTTAACGGCATTAACGGTGTGAGATTCTTATCGCGCGAAAAAAAAAATATCGCCGTTAACTCCCCACCCCCCCCACCCCCCCGGACAGAGATACCGAAACAAGTTTAAAACGTGCGCGAGCAGGACAAGTCACTGAAATATCAAGGTGAAATTCATCATAGTTTGCGTAGTGTGGGAGCTGTGCCGTTAACGCCAAGATTCCAATGAGATTAACGCCGTTAAAAAAATTAATCTATGCCCACCTCTAATAAATACATAATTTCAACAAGACACTCTGAAGGTTCACTGACCATATAGATGTACTTTGTAGATGCATCACTGGGTGCTGCACACAAACATTAACAGTCCACTACCTTGTTACTGTTGATGATGAATAATCCCATGTACATTAAATCGTATGATCCCATGTTCATTAGACGTATGATCCCATGTTCATTAGACGTATGATCACATGTTCATTAAAACGTATGGTCCCATGTTCATTAAACGTTTGATCCCATGTTCATTAAACGTTTGATCCCATGTTCATTAAAAAACAAACCTTTTTGTGTGTGTGTGTGTGTGTGTGTTTCCACTGTTTATGGGTCTTTGAGTCTAGTAAACCTATTGCATTTAGCCTGAAGAGGTGAAATTTAATTAATGCGTAGTAGGCCGAGGGGAAGGCCAAGACAGGTCTAATGAGCAGTGACTTAAGTGTAAATGAAACATTTAACATGCGCTGTGTGCTCCCAGCAGGCCTTGCCTTTATTTCTTGTAAAAGAAATATTGTAACACTTGTATTGATCATGCACTATGACATACACACACCCACACACCACAAAGCAGCAAGGCCAAGAAAAGTTAGGGGCCCAGGCACACACCAAGATGGTGATTTGTGACTTAAGGGGGGATTTTTTTAAACTTAATCCTTTGTGTCTGGGATAATCTCACATGGAATTTTTTTCAGCCTCTGACTGCACTGAACTTTCTTTGGGCTTTTTTTTTTTCAATGTAATTACATGATTAACTTTCCACCGTCCTGCTGTGTGTTTAATGAGAGTATGTTCCAGCGTGGCAGGGCCTTCCCACGTTCCACTCGGGGCTTTTGTGGAGTTTGTGAATTAAATGGGTGTCGAACATCAAGAGGCGTTAGAACGTCCTTTTTATATGGTACAGATAAAAATAGTGCGTAACTGCACAGCAAAAATGATGCATTCAGTTAATTTGACTGATGCCATTTTGTCCACCAATAAAGTGGGAAGTTATTGTCAAAAAGTGTGTGAACTGAACAACAAGTGCATAGATTTTACTCCTTTTGAGATTTTACTCCTTTTGAGTTATTTTTTGCGTAACTTCTCCGTGAGGACACGTGGTAGGCATAAAGTGCCATGCACCAACCCTCTTTTTTTCCTGGGTGATGAACAGAACAGATCAGTTTGACTCTGATATCACTGATTTGCTGTGCTATTTCTTTTGGCTGGGTGATAGCTAGAGCTGGGGGAGAGAAATACACAGCTTTGTTTTGCCTGTGACCTTTTCAGCCGAGCCGACATAAGTGATTCCAGGCTGGAAATTGGTTTAAAGGGCGAGGGAATTGGATTGCCTAAGCACGGCGCAGGCCTAGATGGATTTCGCTACCTTGAAAACGGAGCTTGTGGCTGGAGAGAATCCAGAATAGCTTGGACAGCAGCAGATAGAGGAAGTAGCGGATATTGTGTCTCGAGAAATAGCGTGAGTTCAACGGATGCTGCTGGAGTGTGCGTCGGGGGGTAGGAGGGGGCAGGGAGGTGGGAGGCAGGGCTGCTGCGAGGTCTACAGCATCCCTAGGTTTCAAAAACTATATTCAAAATTATTTGACAAGGTTGAATATAAATATATTCATATATAATGCTATACATATTCTAGCATTAGGCCTAATATCATGTTCCCTGATTTAGTCTGTCCTCTGCTTTTATATAATATAACTTTTATGCAATATTTGTGACAGTTGCAGATTTACTAAGCAATTTACGAAGTCTACGTTGCTCTATAGCATTTAAATCAATGTCATCATAACACAGACACTTTTCCATGTGAATGTTTCATTATGAATGAACAGAAATGCATCAAAATGACTTCTCGCTGCATTAACTTACATTAAAGTTGAGAAGGTTAGCAGAAGGGAGGTTTGGTTGCGACAGTGGTAATGTCTCTGGGCTGATGAAAACAATACTACTCATGTTCTTTGAGAATCGACCGCAGCCTCTCTCATACATGCACACACACTCATACACTCTAAGAGCCCATAACAAACTGATAACACGCATCATTTGACGTCATCCAGATGCAACGGCAGCCATTGAGCTGGACTGTCCTGGCTTGGCTGTGTGTGCTTTGATTCAGGCTTTGATTTCAGGTGATAGGGACTTATTATCTGAAACAGTGCAGGCAGGCCTTCTGCTTATCTCCTGAAGTGTATCGATCCGCTCAGCTCTTTCAGAGAGACGCCAAGGGCCTAGAACATTCTAGACTTACTGATGCATTTCATTCCCCACCCTCTCTCCCTCTCTGTCTGTGTCTCTCTTTATCTCTCTCTCTCTCTCTTCTGTTTCTCTTTCTCTGTTTCACTCTCAGTCTGTCTTCCTCTGTAAATTCAATTCAGTTACATTTAGTTCAATTCAGTTCAGTTTAGTTCGATTCAATCCACTAAATTCAATTCATGCAATACAATTCAGTTCAATGCAGTTCAGTTCAGTTCAAGTCAATACAGCTTAGTAAGCTCTATAGACATGAACTGTAATAACTGCTGCCAAAACAGTGAACATTATGCTTAGTATTAATAGAGAGTAATAAAGAAGAGGAAAATAAAAAATATATACCCCCCCCCCCTTCTATCTCTCTTGCCTACTTCTATCTTTCATTACCTGCTGTTTTTCTTCTTTGAAGGTAAGAATCCATGCCTTTATATTGCTGCAGACACCACAGGGACTTTGATCAAACACCCTCAAACATGTCCAGATAGTCATAGCAGCAGACTCTGGAAGCAAAACTTTCGGCCAACCGTACACACGTCACATGTCAAGAGTTTCAACACACTTGATTGAATGTACAAATCCTAAAAACACTTTCATCCAAATGCTTTCCCCTGAAAGCTTGAACTTTCTGTCTCAGACCTTCCTCAGTCTTGTTGGATCAACATCTAACATGTCTCATCATCAGGCGGCTTGAATTCCTGTGTGTAAAGTGTATAAAGCTGTAAATCAGGGGATTAATCTGAAGAATGTAACTACTGCATAATTTCATGTGTTTTTCAGTAAAGTAAAGCTAGAAAGACCCTTCGTGAGCAGAGGTGCCCAGACTCCAGAACTTCATATAAAAAAAAGAACAATAATCAGCCTCATAAGGACCTAATGTGGTTTATACTCTCAAACCTCCATAAAAACCTCCATAAGTGCTGCCCCAGAAGGTAATGCAGAAAGCCACCATTAGTATTAGTCATTAAAAAACATAAGCATATGTATGCCTGTTTTCTTTTCACTCTCATTGTCCCTGACTCTCTCTCTCCCTCCCTCTTGCACTCGCTAGCTGTTTGTTGTCTCTCCCTGAGCTCATTAAGCTAAACACATTAAGCAGAGCAGGTTGTGATTTGGCAAGTGATGGTTTCCATTTCGGAGCTTCGTTAATCTGGGGCAGGATGGAGATGGTGGCAAAAACAACTCCTGAAAGGCTTCAGTCCCCAAGCATGTAGCTGAATTAGTTGTGCATGACAACCTTATCTAACCTTATGTTGAGATGAAAAAGCTGGATTTCATTGTGTTTTTGATGCATTATGAAGTGGAGGAAGTTGGCAGTGGAAACTTTTAGTTCTGTGGATTTGGCAATGAAGGTTATGTATATGAGTGTTTATGTGCAATATAAAGACAAAAAGTACATAGATAGATGACATTGTTTTCAAATACATAGACTTAATATGGAGTCCATGCCCTCCTTTTGAAGTTACAATAGCTTCCACTCTTCTTTGGAGTTTCTGTGGGAATTTGAGCCCATTCATTCTGGACGAAAAGGCCTGACTCTGCGATCTCTGTTCCAGTTCATCCCAAAGGCGTTGGATGGGTTTGAGGTCGGGGCTCTGTGTGGACCAGTCAAGTTCTCCCACACTGAATTCATCCAACCATGTCTTTATGGATCTTGCTTTGTGCACTGAAACACAGTCATGCTGGAATAGAAAAGGTTCTTCTCCAAACAAAGTTGGAAGGATGGCGTTGGTGACGGGGGTTTCAGGAGTGTGCATACAGCTATACGTCTCGTCTTGGCCGTTGGCGGGTGCATGCATGTCTCAGTGATGTTGTAGAAACGTATGCAGGTGTGCTGAACTCTACGTGCACAATCTGCGAGGAACCAGAAGTCTATACATGCAGTGAAAACATTCTCCTGTCACTCATGTCTGTATAGCCGCTTGTTCAGAATAAAAGCCCACACTAGTGCGAGTCTCTGTGGCACTCGGAGTGAACCGTCTGACCCCAGCTCTAACTACACAGGCCCAGTCTGTCTCAAACTCCATTTGATGTGTCACGCTCCGTGCCTTACGGTCACACGCATGGCCATGTTGAGTAACTCTATAGAGAGTGTGTGTTGATAGTTAGATAATGCACCCTCACACACATTCCCGTCTAGAGCAGCTGGGGAAGCACTAAAGAGCAATCCCGTGCCTCACTTTGATGAATGCCATGTTTTTCATTCCCAGCCTAGCCATGCTAATTCATCAAAGTGACGCTAGCATTGTGTGTGCGCAAGGCCTGGCCTGGAGTAAGAGTGAGTGTGTAGCCATGTATTTAGCCCCTTTTGGGGACCAAATGTGCCCTGGACAAAAGAGGGATTAATGAAAACTTTGGAGGTTTTTTTGTTTGGGTATTTATGTTTTCCTCACACAGACTATTTGTCCATTTATGTACAAATAGTACATGTAGAAAAAGTAAAAAAAAAAAAAGGTTAATGCCAGGAGACAAGACAAATTAATACCAGCATGAAGTGTATTTTTAATAGTATATTAGTATATTAGTGTATATTATATGCTAGGTCATTTTCTACTGTATTCTGTGTGTTAAATAAGACATAGTGTGTGGTATAAAATACATTGTGTGTAGGATGGAGTTTATTTAGCATTATTTAAGATAATTGTACGGACACCACCCATAAAGATAGGAATACAACGTGTGTATGTGTGTGTGCATGCACACTCACACTTGCAGCGGCACAGGGAGCCCTCAGCTGTCAGACAGCAAACACGACACATTAATCTTCACACCTCCTTATGTCCACACACACACACACACACACACACACACACACACACACACACACACACACACACACATTCAAAGAAAGGTGTGTGAGAGACTACAGGTCAGAAAATTCACTGTTGTTAGCATTAACCTTCTGTAATGGCACTTTCACCTCTCAAACGCTTACCTTGCGAGAGGTGTTAGCTTTTGTCTGTGACAAAACTGAGCACTGTGGCATCGAGAGCTGGAACAAAGCCATTATTATACCGATGCTTCCCACTTACAGTGTTGCCTGTGTCTGGAGGCGAGCATCCGCACTTCAGAGGTCACTCGCTAGTCTGCAAGCTGATTGAAACGTGGGCTCATCCATCAGAATGAGAAATCAGTACACACAATTAGCAGCTACAAAATGAGCTCTGAAGGTCACTTTCCATGTCAAGGGCTTATTAATACCTTTTTATGTTGTATTTATGAATAATATCCCACTTCCTGAAAGCAGCTCAAGTTGGGTGCGAGCAGAGATTTGCCTCCTGCATAAACAATGACCTTGCGGAATTAAATCCACAGTATTATAGAGAGGCAGCACTTGAAATGTAATTTACTAAGGAAATAAAGCATATCTCTAGATGCATTAAGCAAAGATAATCATGCTTTAATATCACCATAAATGCCACCAATATATATGGAGCCATAATATCAGAGCAATTACTGTACGTGATCTAACACCTCTTTTTGCATGTTTGGCAGTGCCAATATATCTAGTGAAGGAGTTTTCTTGTCGGCTGAGGGATGAAGCGTGTGCTCATGCTATGCACGAAGGAGTGAACAATGAACTGCAAGCTTGTCTCTAACAACTAATGCCTGTACTTAGTTTTAATTTCCTGTCCGGGCCATAGCAGTCTACTCTCAGCCTCCTAAACAGAAGTTCACCAGTTTGCTTCACTGTTCAGTAATTAGACTTGAAAAAAAAGAAAAAGAAAAAGCAAAAGAAGAAATGTGAAGCCCTAAAGATTCTCACACCATCAGTATTAACATGGACTAACAAGACAATAGCAGCATAACATGATAATTCAGTTTAATTCCTTTGTTCTACATTTTTCAGAAATGTGCATCCAGCATTTGCCAATTATCGCAGCTTTTTGTTGTAGAGTTTTTCAAATCCTGGAATTTTTTCTCCACTCTTCTTAACAGAACGCTTTTAGCTCTGCAAATGTCTTGGGCCAATACATTTTGAATGATTTTCGGGTCATGAGACTGTGAGGGCCATTCCAAAAGCTTCTGCTTGTGTTGTCTTGTAGCTGTTGTTGGTGGATTTCTTTCCAATATGCCTCTGGCTTGATGTTGTTTTGAATGCTTCAGACACTGACTTTCGTGATAAAGTCACAGGAAAGGCTTTTCTTCTGATGACTCTTCCATGCAGATCGTGTTTATGTAACCAAAGATGCTCTGCTGAATCGCTTCTGTGCTAGCTAAAACGTCCTTTTCTGTCCTAGAGGGTTTTACTTTGCCTTTTTAACCGGCATTACAATTCTATTGGACCGTTTTCTTGATTTCGTTTGCAGATCTTCCTCAGTGAAATCACTTAATGACATTTCAGACAGTGGAAAATTGTGAGTCGGAAGCACTTTGAAATGTATTTATATGCTTCCCCTGCATTATTGCCATCAATTAGTTTCATTTTTAGATCATCAGCCAGCTACTTTGAGTCCAAGGGTTTTGAGTGTTGGTACAAGGCTTGAAGAGTTTAGTCCTAGAATTCATTCCTTAATTGCCATCAGTTGGCAGTTCCTAATTACAGTTTTTCATCTGCCTAACAAGTCCTAACGAGTCCATTATGGCGTAATGGTTAATTTCATTCAGAGACTTTACATCTAGAAGGTAGTACAAATATTTGTACATGTCACGACTACTGTTGTGTCTTTCCTATTTTGGAAGTAAATCTGATAATAAAAACGTAACTGTGCATTAACATTTGTATAAAATGATCTGTTTACTTAAATTGACGTGTTATTTGACTAATTTTACACACAATTGTTTATAAGACAACAAATTCCATAGATTTTCATAGAACTACCACTTGGAGCAAGGAGACATGTAGAGGAAAACCCATTTTATTGTATTTATTTCTTAAAGTTTTATTGTAACTCTGATGAAACAAATAAGTAATAGTCCTTAGTGATGTGAATTACATGCTGCAAGCTATTGAGGTGGATAGTAAACTAAAGCCAGAATCAGGCTCTAATTACACACTGAACCCTTTTTTTCTGTGACCAACATGGACATGCTCGCTGCCCAGCTACTCTGAGGGCAGATTTTAATGAGTTAAAGGGAACAAAGATGAGGTCTGTATTGCCGGCAAGATGTTAAGTGTGAGTAGGTCACACAGAGTTGCCTGGATCGGATCAAAATCTGTGAGATAATCCAATGACTGGCATTAAAAGTTAAAAATCTGGTGGATTACTGGTTGTTTTGGACACATACAGGATACTAGATACGAGAATAGGATGAATCAGAAGTTCAGTATAAGGGTAAGACAGGATTAAAGATGAGGAGTTCGTACAGATGTTGACAGTCATCGAGCTCAAAATCACAACAGGAGGTTGAGGTAGGTGTCGAGATGGCGGAATATTTATTGAATCCTCTGGAGCATCCTTTTGAGTGTGGCTCTGTTCATATTACAGTAGCCTTTAGGACATAGTTATTTGAATTGAATTTAGGCAGTCATTCATGGAGTTGTTTATGATCTGTTTGAACTTCCCTTATCATCTGTGGCCCTGTTTCCTTGCTGTTTATTCCTATCCATTAGCTGTTATGTTACCATTCTACTCTATGTGCTGGCAAAGGGCAATTTTTACAGTCCGCTGTATGAGCTGTAGCTCTGCAGTCTGTTCAGCTAAGGGAGTGGAAGAGTGTTCACAGTGCGAGACGAATGCCGGGAGTCGTCCTAACGGGGGACACTGGAGAGTTAATAATAGTTCCACTCTGCTTGTGCCTCGATTCCCCACATAGTCACCCATTAAGGGAGATTACTCACTTGAAGCCAGCTTACACCCACACACCCATACGAAAGCTGTAGAAATAACTCCATCAGTGAAAGAAAGATCCAAATTAGACGGACATGAATATCAGCAGAAGCTTTTCCTGTTCTCGTCAGTATCCATCTCCCCCTCTACAAACTCAATACGTCGCCCCCAGCATCAGAAATGTAGGAGTGTTAATGGATATAGAACACTGCAATGCAAATGGATGTCATTACATTATACCTGCAGAGAGATGATATGGATAATGCTTTGGCTGGAAACTTTATGGAATCTAGAAAAGCCATGATTTGCAGAATAGCTATCCAAAAATATTCAGCCAATGAAGTTTTTCAAAGTTCTGTAAGAGTTTTGGGATGGTCACATCCATCCTTCTAGATTATACTAGTGAAGACTGAAGAGAAGAATCTTGATTCACTATTCAGTTTCAGTTAAGTCTGCTCATTAACAAACCTTTGCTCGAGTCCTGAGTAGCTGTGTGAAAGGAGGAAAATATAGTTCTGTGTTAAGAACCACAAAGTTTAGCTAGTGGCCTGTTGGTAGGGTGTTTCCTCTGCAATCAGAAGGTTGTGGGTTTGATTACCAGGACTGCCAGAGGTACGCTTGAGCAAGGTACCCCTGCACATTGCTGCCTGAGCATCCTGTCACTGATTGCCCACTGTTTTACTTGAGTGAATGGGTTAAATATAGAGGACAAGTTTCACATTGTTCACACTGTGTCCTGTCTTTTGGTGTATTCATGTGTGACAAAAATGGCCACCTACTTAATTTATGTCATGCGGATGCGATGACGGCAGCAAGGTGCTGCGGACTAACATCCATTAGAAAAGAGACGGCTCTGCACAATCCATCTCATCTTTGGTTGCGTGTAACATTAGACCCTCCATCAGTGGAAAATGTTCCTAGCCTGCAGATTGGCCCTACTGGGCCTCGGACTTGAGCTCAGCCCCTCCTGACTGTGATTGTTTTCTCCCGAGGATCTGTTATTGCAGTGACAGTCGCAACGAGGTCCACCCATTTCCTGACCAAAGTCAGATTAGCATTGAGTGCAAGGAAAACAAGACCTGCACGCTGCTGCGGCCTGAATGTGACAGATCCCTGTAGGTAGCGTGCCACCCACAAGACTGGAGAATGGGGCCCGAAGCAGACCAATCACGCCGGGATTACCCCAAGGTAATGGGGGAATTTGGTGGAAGTCACGACAGCTTTCTCTTCCCTCGCTATTTGGGGCACCAACCTTGGGTTAGGAAGGTGCGAGCCAAAGAAGGAATTCAGAGAAGAACAAGAAAGTGCAACAAAGACAGAGATGATTTAATGAGAGGAATGAGAATGAGCTGAGGCAAAGTAAAAGGAAATCAAAGAGAGCTAGGATTAGTTACAGAGGAAGATGGGTTGCGTAGGGTGTTTGGCTGCTTTAGAGGGACCAGAGGAAAATAACTCTTAGCAGACGAATCAGTGATTTGCTCGTTGCCCTGCCTCAGCCTTTACCCTTTAAAAGCAAGAATATCCCACAGCAACCAGCAGAGGCCTCCGAGCACTGCCTCTGCCGTCTAATGTTTCAGTGCCCTTCTGTAAGTCTATTGTGTCATGTTATTGATAGAGGTGATACAGCAGGCTCAAGGTAAAGTGTTGATAAAGGCCAGAGGAGCATTTGGGGATCAATACGTCTAATGGCTTTGCATTATATGTGCACGACTGAGAACATCCTCTTAGTTCTCAATTAGATCTCAAAGAGCAAAGTAAAAATGTTTCAGAAGGCATGGCCTTCCTCTTTTAGTGATAACTTTCACAGAAAAAAGAAGAACACTGAAGATTGTGGCATCCTCGCTGTAGCATGTCATCCATTGAGAAGCATAAGAGTGTGCAACAGTTCATCCACACTCACCTTTTAGACTATATGATCTTAAGTGCATTTTTGAAGATCAAGGCCCATATTCACAAAGCTTCTTGTAGTCAGAGTGCTGGACTAGGATCTGTTCCTGTCAGAAAAGTTGCAGTAAATTAAAGAGGAATGATCCTAGATCATAAATTTGGGCCCTGATGTCTTCCTAAGCTTTCTCCTCTCAAAAGGGCCAGAAGAACCATTTCTGCTCCCCTGCCATAATTCAAAATTTATTTGGGACAAGGATTTATGGAAGCAATTTTGATCATGTTGTACTAAAGAATACTTGAATCAAAATTGCCAAGCTCAGTCCATTCCTTCTCTCTCCCAGGGCGATATAAGAACCGGCCGAAGTGGCATCAAATGTTTTCAATTTCTTTCATTTCTTTTCTTTCATATGTGCCGAGACCTGACATGATAAATGATCTATGAGGAGTGGGAAGGCTACAAACATTGGCACACCATCAAAAATGCTTTGTGTTCTTCGAGCCACCGAGACTCTCTCTTCATAGCAGCATCTCTAAATTGGGTAATGCGGCTGAAAGCTTGCATTGCATCGATTCAAATAAAAAGTTACTGTACAAGAGTTTCCCCAACAGACGTCAGCATCCAGTGCAAGCCCAAAGAAGAAGCCTTTTTTTGATGGGTAGAAACAATAACAATCGCTAAGTGAATGGAGACAAATTATCTTGTGGATAGCTGTCTAAACAGGCACAATGAATGAGAGCTAGGGTCTTCTCTGACCCCTGCTTGGATGTGTTCTAGGTTTGCACAGTCTCTTGTTAATCATTATCACAAAACCATTCATTGCAATACAGATATTGCCACAATTTGCAAACATGTCTGTTGACAAAACACGTAATCTTTAACTATGCTCTTGGATGATGATGATGAACCCTTCAATGGGTCGATTTGATGATTCTGGGAATGGGATGTGATCATTTTGGCCATGCTGCAGGTGACAAATGTGTCACAGTATGTACTACTTAAATCACAATAGTGTATTATGTCCATATTGTGCAACCCTGCTGTGTTCTTCCCCCTTCCACCAAGTGATGGTTTTGGCTGCTGTGTGCTGGAGGTAAACTCTGGGAGTGCTTGGTAATGACATCCAGGTATGTTTTCTCTTCATTTCGCATGGCTCATCGCACTCAGACCTTTGTGTGTATGTGTGTGTGTGTGTATGTCTGTTTGTATGTGTGCTGCTGGAAGTAGATAAAGAGGGAGTGGCACGAGGCAGGTTCTTTTCCCCAGATAAAGAGGGCAGAGGGGCAGGAGACACAGAGAAGCCGGGGGCTATTTACATTCCACCAGCAGGCCACGCATTTTCCTCATTTCGGAGAGAAGTGAGGGATGAATGTGCTAGTAATCAGGGGATAGAGCCTGGTTTTCACTGCTCTCCCCTGGCCTGTGTGTGATGGAGCAGGTACATGCTGGAGACTTAGGGCTGGGGATAAATGTTAGCGTGGCACAGACCTGCAGGCCCCTGAGCATGGCTCAGTACGACATGCAACTTAGTTCCATTAGGATTTTCTCTCCGACTCTCCCACCAAATGATTTCTGAAGCCTTTTCAGAGGCTTTCGCGTTAAGATGCTCTTGTTTCGCAAAGGCTGGAGCAGCTGGAGCCCGTTCTAATATTCTGGTCTTGATAGGGTCCGCGGGGCCGCAACACTTGCTTGTTATCTGTGAGCTGTATGCTGACCCCGCAAGGACCTGAACTCACATTCTGTAAACGCACTCTGCTTTTGCCTGGTGAGATAAACATGGTCCACACCACAATCTCTTGGCTCAGGGAGTCACTTCAAATATGAATGAAGTGTCCGGGCGAAAGCTCATAACTTTTTTGTTTTGGGAAGGATACACACTGAGTGTGGACTGTGGGCTCTCAGATCTCCATGAGAACTCCACCATAACAACGAAAAACAAGCCGGTGCTGTGTACAGGTCAATGAGTTAGCTAAGGGCATGGAGTGAATTTTGCAAGAGCGGTCTCTTGACAACAGCGCATTCTCTTCCTTATGAGGCTTCTTTATCAGGGTGGAAAACAACAAAAGCAGATGAGAGCAGGCCAGCAGCCCACATATCTCACAATCGACCTAATTGCCTCACAACATTACTGCCTCCACGGTAACATATGCTCCAGTGACAGAGCTAGATGGACACTGCCAGCACCAGCATCGAACAGAGAGTTTGAGAGCTCACACGCAAGGAAGAGTGCCATGCCTTTTCTGGCAGACAGCCTGTGATACTGGATCTATCCACTTCACTGCATATCTGATACTGCCATCTCAAGCCCTGAACATGCCAGCCTTCTCCCACTCCAGTGGCACTGGGTTACTTACAACGATAGCTGCCAACACTGGTCCTGGACAGAGGTGGACAGTAACGAAGTAGATTTACTTGAGTTCTGTACTTAAGTAGAGTTTTGGAGTATCTGTACTTCACT
>JBBPDC010000035.1:2611548-2623102 GCA_037974485.1 Hemigrammopetersius urotaenia
ATTCCTAACTCGAGATAAGATAGGATTCCTAAATCCAGTTAGGATTTGCTTCTGTAATACCAAATTGAAAAAATCCTTCCTTAAATCATCCGATCTTAACTTTATGCTTAAGATAGGGAGTTTCTGTAATGATTACCCTCACACTCACACACCACCTCCAGTTAAAAGCTGCTAGTTCTTTTGCGGCCTACCTGTGTTTATTTATTTGTTTTACAATCATTGGTTTTGTTTGTGTAATAGATAGTTGCTCAGCTATAGATAATTATTTTACATTTAAAAAATATAAAATAATTTTTAAATTAAAAAACACAACAAAAATACTGATAAGAGTACCGTTAATGTACCGAACCGATAAGCGGTATCGATAGAAGTAGTAATACCATTAAAACCTTAACCATACCCATCCCTACAACTGCTTACGGCAGTGCTTTTCCTCTAAACAAGTCCATGCTTGCTTACACCTTCTGCCAGCATGCCCTATTAGAAAGACTAATACTCACTAGTTTGGATACTAAACAGAAAAGAGTCTCATTAATAACCATGGACGTCATCAACTCGACCCCCAAACCGAGCCCCTCCTAGCCGCCTCTCTCTGTGTGGGAGTCACAATGGGTGCGAGCGCTTGCCCCGTCTGTTAACCCTGGCGATTTATGGGCTGTGTTTAGGCCTCTTCTCTAAGAAGCTACAGGGTGTGATGTCATCCTGGATGCTAGGCCAGGGCCAGATGTGCCGTTTCTTTGATTAGCAGCGTAAAGCAGGGTCATCGGCAGGCCGCGGGACATCTGACGGTGCTGGAGCGCGCAGGATGTTACTGCGCTCCATTTCCCCCGGCCTGACAGACGAGGAGCGGCCATCCCCATCCTAGATTGCAAACACGAAGTGATCTATGTCGGAATGTGTACACAGTTTAATGGACTGTTATCTTGTTTGGCCGAAAGGACCGCGCAACCCAGGGTCATTCAAACCCCCGCCGCTCTCACACGGCCGGAGCCCAGAAGGCTAAGGGAAAAGTTTGGTGTGTCTCAAGAGAACTACCGGAAACAAATGATTATGGATTGCTACACGGTGCCAAACAGTCACAATCTATAATGGTGAC
Source organism: Hemigrammopetersius urotaenia (assembly GCA_037974485.1). NCBI lineage: Eukaryota > Metazoa > Chordata > Actinopteri > Characiformes > Alestidae > Hemigrammopetersius > Hemigrammopetersius urotaenia. The sequence goes on from JBBPDC010000035.1 coordinate 2,612,645, forward strand.
TATATGGAGCCCATAACACTCTCTGACAGCGATTAAGTTCACATATTAAATTAGATTAATTAGAAGGGCAAAGGGGGGAGATCTGCTTATGAGTGCACAATGAGGAATGTGCTGTGTTTACTAGACCTTCAACGCCTGTGTTGAATATCGGTGGGATCACATGATAAATGGGTTCTAATTCTTTTAAGGATGTGTTTCTTTCTCGGCTCGGGACCTGCATTAATAATGGCTTCCTCAAAAGAGCACGGATTTATTTATTTTTTACTGCCGAGTACCAGCGCAGATTTATACACTGAACACTTCAAGCCTTTACTTTTGCCCTGTCAGAGTTACTTGTCTTCACTAAGAAACATTTTTCACCTGACAGCTGCCAGCAAACCTCAGCCTGTCCTAAAAACTGCTGTGAACGAGGGACGGCAAGAAATGTTGCTTTTTTTTAAATGCTTGGTTGCATGAGCTGTGGCCGGAACGCGGAACAACAAGGAAAAAACAGCTACCCGCTCCCTGCCCAGGTCACAGGGTAGCTAACGAGATAAGTGCTAGACCTAAGTGCATGAATGAAAGTGGCATGGTCCCAATCCCACAGTCAGGGAGAGGCCCTTCCACATGTGCGTCAAATGCTTGGCCTGTCTCAGAAACGCCTGCCAGGGATGTGTGTGGACTGATGGGCACGATTCCCATGTTTCACGTGTCGTCTGCTCAAAACCATAGGCCTTTTCAGTGGCTTGTGATAAACACAACAGCTCGTAACACTGTAAGGCTGGAGAAAGGACATCTTTGTCATCCTATAATTATGGTGCCTAAGATTGAAGACAGCCTAGGACATTGTTGCTTTAGGTCACTGATTTCAAACTCCTGTCCTATAGTACCCACTCTACTGAACAGTGGTTTTATAGTTTTAATACCCACATATTAAATCAGGAAGGGCCGTCACCCCCAGATTTTTACTTTGCACCTACCCCAACTTCTCCAAATTCAAGCAATCCTTAATTACAATACATTACTACTGTTCTTGTTACATTTTACTATTATTATTGTTGTTGTTGTTGTTGTTGTTGTTATTTTTATTGCTGAATTTGGTGCATCTTCTCCTCCTACAGTTTTTGAAATATGAGCATAGTCTAAAAATTTTTTGTAAATATGTGGTGCAGTGCACGTAAATACTACATTTTGATCTGTTGATCGGGGGCTGAGTATTGATCATTTAAAAAAGATTTTTGTGCTTGAGTCATATCTGTAATATATGGGGAGAGAGAGAGGATGGTCAAGTTGCCTTCAAAATGTGTGTCGGAGGGAGAGTCTGTGACACAAAATGACAAAACAAAAGCAACAAAATGCTGAGAAACACACATGCGCATAGTAAACACACGTCACACTCACAAACGGACATCAAGACACTAAAGCTCAGGACGTGTATCACTGTTTGTTGTGGTTTACTTAATGTGACCACATATCCTTAACCATTATTGGCTCATGTACCCTCAGTGGTCCAGTGGTAGAGCACCAGACACTAAATCAGAAGATTTCAGGAGACAGCGTGAGTTTGTTTGTTTTTATACAAACCATGCAATCACATCACATTTTATGATTTTAATCCTTGGAGGACACAACAATTGGTGAACACCACCAAGCAGCTTGCTCTCTCAATAAAAATGTTCATTTTGTCAGTATATGCTGTATACAGTTAACACATGTATCACATTTAGTAACTCTGAAGGGAAGGATGCATGAAGCTACATGACACCCACAAAGGTTCCAACAAGCTTCTTGCCATCAAGGCTACTTTCATCAGTTGTAGCCCTGAAGTGTAATGACAAAAAACTCAAAGTCAAAGTGAACTTTATTGTCATTTCACCGTATACAAGTATACAGGGAAACAAGCTCTGGATCTGCAGGATATATACAAATACTTAGAAGAATTAAGATTTAGAAATAAAAAAAAATAGAAATAATAAAGACAGACAAGACAAAACATTATGCAAGACAAACAGTGCAATCAGTATATAGTATATAGTAATCTACGAATCTATTTAATAGATCAAATAGCAAAATAGTGCACCAATAGAAATGGATGCACTATTAAATGCAGGCCTGATCTTTACTGAAGACGTTTATTACATTGCATTGACCTCACAGTCTGGAACCAGAGCTGTTCCATGATCATAAATAAATCTATATAAACTGACTTCGTGATATATGTGATTGTTCAGTGAGTTGGGTTGTTCTTTGGGTTCTTTTGAGTCTTCAGGTTACCTTGAAACTATTGGTATCTTAAGTCAATGTCCTTGTTACTGTGACTGTGAGTTTCAAACTGGCAGTAAACACATTTTGGGAACAAGTAGTGATACATTGCACAGGACAATGATGGAGCTTCAGTCTTTCAGATTCTGACACATCAGATTGAGGTGTAAGTTCAGATACAGGTTGCGGTTGCCGTCTCTGTTTCTTTTCTTTTTGTTCGTTTGTTCTATTACGACTCTTTAAATTGTCACTCACCCTTTCAATGACGAGTCATTCTAGCAAGCTGCGCAGCACGAAACGTCTCACAAACCACAGTATTCTCTGTAAATTGCAATTTTCTTCCGCCCTCTGCTAGCTATAATCCTCTGCTTCTATTATGCCTTTTTCATACCCTGGAATTCTCCATCTGCAGCTTAACTTTGAGAGGTATGATTGAAAGAAAGATTCTGTTACCAAGACCGAATTGTCATTCAGTTACCAAGCTATGGTGTCAACCTAACTTTGTAACAGTGCTCAGCGGGCCGGACGTGGGACGAAATACCTTTCTCGAAAGTGGAGAGGGTCATAAAAGGAGAGAGGGAGGAAAAAAGAAGCAAGTTTACTCTCGTAAAGTACTGATCTCATTGCATCCTGTTTGCTTTTTCTTCTCGCGGCCATCTCCATTCGGCTATGGGGAACAAGAGAAAGCCATTAAAATGGCATGTTTTGATCGTCCCTGGAGAGAACTGCTTTCCGACTAGACAAGCAGGACGGCTGGAGTCGTTACGGTTGGAGTCAAGGACTGGGGACCACAGAGCAGCTAGTTATGTTGTTGTGAGAGTTGGTGTATGTGTGTGTGTGTGTGTGTGTGTGTGTGTTAGTGTTGGTTTTTCTGTGGTGGTTGTCAGGGAGGAGGCTCGGGATGAGGCAGAAGGGGGACACACATCGAGGCTGTCACCACTACACTCTGGAATGCTTGTAAAGGATCTGAACCATCAAACTTTTATTGCTGTTGTTGCTTCGTGAGTAAAAAAATGGCAATGTCAAACCACATTAACCAATTATATGGAAACTGTTAAAAGCACAGTCTGATGATATAGATGCAATAAATGACCACAATACATTACAGCTTTTTAATGTAATTCTACTTAGCTGTTAGTAAAACTACTGTAAAAGCCTACTGTGTAATAAGATAAGGTAAGACAAGATAAGACAACCCTTTATCCATGCAATATAATTGCACCCTTTATTGCATAATATAAAATTATACAAATTATACAAAAAAAGACCTGAAGGAAGGCTAAAGTGAAGAATTTACATGAGATTTCAGGGTTGGTGTGTATTTTCTCCTTTGTGTGCTCAGTTCTGAGTCTTGATAAGCGGTGAAATGGTCGTATCTCTGTGATGTGTGTTGATGATGAGGCTACTGTGGTTTTCACTCATGGCCCAGAGAAATTCAAACATCTTGTTAGACTAATATCTGAAAACCCGTCAATGCTCACCTAATTCAAAGCCAAGCTGGAACGTTTTGACCTGAGGGACTTGTCCCACCAAAAACTGAAAGTCATATTCCAGCTTATTGCTCATGACAGCAAAACTTTCATCACCACACTCCCAAGAAAACGAGAGAAAACAACAACCACTCTTCCATTATATGTTCAAATAGCCCTCCGAGTTACATTGTTCTAGCTTCTCTTCGATCCTAGTGTTGCTCATGTTCCCGAGAAGAGCTGTTTTTTTTTGTTTGTATTTTGTGAAGGCAGTGCTCCCTGCACGGCCATCTTCATTGAACGTGATTGATATTTTGTTTACTGTTCAGGTCCTGTGGGAGTGCGGAGATCGGGTCAGCCAAATGTAGCATACACTAATTACATCAGCCCCGGATAAAAACATACTGGGAGGAGGCAGGAGCGAAGGGAAAGTCATCCCATGTGGAAGAGCAGGAATTTGCTTGTACCGTTCCTTCCATGGTTCACTCAGTAGTGTTTTTTTGATGAAGCTTTGCATTGCCTTTGGCACTGGGAAATTAATACAACGGCCAGACATCTGCTATTAGTGCGATAAATAATAATTAACAATGTGCTCATTTGCATTTTTATGTTTGGAATATCTTCACGTCTTCATTGTTGGAATTAAAGCTTGTATCTCTGTTTTAGCCATTTTTTGAAAGCACCACCTGCCTAAATCACCATGGATTTTTTTTTACTGAGAACAGATTATTAGAAATTGTCCAAAATGACATGATGCAACACTTTTTTAAGGCTACTTCTCTGGCAGTATGAGGTTTTGTTCCAACACTCATGATAAATTGCTCCACTTCGATTTGGCCCCATCAACTGTGAGATCAGTGGCTGCTTATGTGTTTGTGCTCCACTTTCACAAATATAGCAGAAAAAAGTTAAGTATCACACATTAATTATTAATTTTTTTATTACAAACTATGCAGCATCACCACTATATTATATGGCATGTTCAAAAGGATGACAATTTTATGTCACCTGTAATCCACCATTTTGTCTGTTTGCCTTGTGTCACTCTAGTATTTCTGTTTTATCTTTAAAAACAAAAGTAATTTGCTTTTAATCCTTTAGATCATGTGATAGATTGCCATTTTTTACAAGCCCTGCTCAGATGTTAGAGCTTCAAACATTACAATCTAAAGAGGAGACGGTAAATTGACTATAATAGCCTATAAAGTCTTTCTTCGTTTTACCAATAATTAAGAGAAATGTTCCTTTTATGCCAGTGCTATTAAATCACAAACACTTAGAGACAAATTGTTTTAATTGCTGCGTGCGCTGTTGTAGGGGAAAGCAGCGCCGCGCATTTGATGAATTTGCCATCCTTGCAAATAAATGCTGGGAATTTGACTCGGAATGTGGAACGAATGGAAACTTTTCCCCCCTCTGCCGATCATTTGCTGGAGCTTTTCGCCTGTCGGGGTGGAGAAAGAGAGACATAGAGATGTGGCGCTGGTGGCTTTTTTTCCCAGCTACAGATTTATAGCGTTTCTCTGTTTCGCCTCATCCTCTGGGAGGAGGCGATACTGAATTTTGCTGTAATTTACAAGTCTGTTCCTTCAGGATTTCTTCTCTAATTTCCCTGTTCCATCTATAATGTGTGTGCAAGAGAGTGAGAGAGAGAGAGAACGACAGACAGACAGACAGACAGACAGACAGACAGATAGATAGATAGATAGAGTGATATGTGGGATTGGGGGGTGCTGAGGGGGAGCTCATTTCTCTGAAACCCAGCATGCACAGCGTCTGTAAATTCAAATGAAGTGTTGACATCCTAATCAAAATGAATATGGTTATTGTCAAACACGTCCCCATCTTTAAGATAGATGTCGCACCAAAAGGCAAAGGGATCGATAAGCAATTTACATTTTTTGTGGTTCATTTCCCTAGGCGTAGCCGACCTCTTTTTTTTCCTTACCGGCCCATAATAGTATTGTTATTCGTGGATAGATGTTGATGATGATGGCATCACAGCGATGCCAGACCAAACATGCCTGTCTGAAAATGAAAACAACATCACAATCCAAAATAAGATTTTTGATCAATGAAATGTTAACAAGGTAGACAGGCCTGGGGAATGGATTTAGACTCCGGGTGACACCGCGCTGAACTCTGCATCGGAACAGCCGATAATTGCATCGACTGTGGAGAACAATGAGTAAACACTGCTGCTTCTTACTGGTGCCCTGAATGAGACTTAACCCTTAGAACTCAGCGCGTATTAGAAAAATCTGATTTCAACAAATAAAAACAGTGTAAATTAGTCTAAAACCAGTACATTTGCAATCACACGGCGCGCGGCCACTTGCCCACTCTCTCGATCCACATTTTGGGAATGAGACTATCCTGAAAGTTCTCCCGGGTTTAGAGATCTTGTGTTTTTTCTGTTTCTTTGTAAGACCTAAAATAAAAGATGGGTATTTTTGCTCTTAATGGGCACTTGAATGTGATGCCATTTTTAAAACCCCAGTTGTGGTTATTATTATTACATGTTCTTCATTACAATAACTTTGGTTCTACATTACATAGAAACACCAAACAAAGCTAAGCATGACGCCTGACAGCTTGAGCATCAACCCAAACCAGGGGAACTTCATATAAGTGAGCTGTATGAAGACAATTTACTATTTGTTGCGCTTGAGGCACGGATTCTAAGGGTTAATGAAAGAACATCTGCAACTGGTACCTCCCTGTGCAAAAACATCTGCGTATACTAAGACCGTCTGAATGTTTCAGCTGTAGACTGGGAAACAGTAGCGGAACTTTGGTGATTATGTAACTTGCTCTTCGTGTGCCTTTCGAAATGGACCATGCCAGATTAGCAAATGCTTTCCGAGTGTCCGCTCGATCTCGTCAGCGCTGAGGGCCGCTTGGAGAGGGCCCTACTGGGTACAATTTCAGGGAAAACAAACATGCGAAGGGTGGGACGAAATGGAAAATGTAGAATTCCGGCTCTAGATCCCCCACTTAAGTGCTCGGAGCAGATGAAAAGAAGCAAAACATGACAAAAACATGAGTCGGTTCTTCAGGATGAGCTGGTTTTATTACAGAATAACACGTTGCTATTGATCTTGGCTTGATTGGAATTGTGATCCAATGGCTCATTTTTTTTTCTTCTCTCATTTTTTACATGAAGTGGTTCCCCTCATAGATGCCAGGGTTAGCTCACCCTTATAAAAAAAGCTGCTTATCAGAAGGTTTAACTTAAAAAACACAGGCAGCCCACACACACACATCCATCAGTTCCCTTGTACTTGACCCTCACTAGTATGCTAAACCTTCGAAGCTCTGCAGCTCCAGCACTGTCAAACACAGCGGGATGCGTTCTGATGATGACTCAACCATCTGAGCTTAAAGCATAATGTAAAGTCAATATCTCTTCAAGATTGCAGTTTTGACATCTACTTTTATTGCCCCACTTTTCTGCTGTAGCCCATCTGTTAATGCACAGTTTGTGATATCCATCCTCTAGCCCAGCAGCCCCCAACGTTTTTAACACCATAGACTCGTTTCATATAAAACAATATTTTCATGGACCGGTATAGATACACCTAAAAACAAAGTGTGTTTGTTTTTTACTCATTTTTGCCAGCTTGTGGGCTAAATATTTGATATCCCATATAATGTGACTGAGGCAAACATATTTTCTCAAAATAAAAGATCTTTCAAACTCACGTCAAAAGAAGAAAGTAGAAGCAACATAACCAATAGAATAAAAACTATACAATTTAACAATGTAATATAGAATGTTTTGGGTGGCAAAACACTCTCAGCCCTATAGTGACTAATACTGAAGTACCTAAAAGCCCAGCAGCCCAGCTGAGCCACTACAACACACACTACCATGATGGTGTCACTGCTGTACTGGGAAGGGTCCAAATAATCTGGCCAACAGTGACCTTTTGGTCAGAAACTGACCAGTGACGAATGAGGTAGTGGATTGCTGACAAATTGTGTCTCTAATCCAAGTGAGAGAACACGAGAGGAGGCCAGCAAGAAGGTAAAACATTGCAATACATTTTAAACCTAAACCAGAAAGCTAGCTCAGATAGACCTTATTCATGTCATTCATGTGCTTTGATTAGCTGACGGTTCCTGGCACCACCCGTGACTGCCCCTAGGTGCTGATTTTTTCAGCTGCCACTGTTTCACTTGTGCACTCACACTTGTTTCCAGTGCTTGCCAACCTAATTAAAATCTTAACAAAGAGCCCATGTGCCTCTGTGTGAACAGATGATAGATCTTCACCTAGGAAGCACTCGTGGAGCAGAAGCAAGTGGCAGCATTTCCTGCTCCCGACAGTCTGGCTCTTTCTTTGTACCGGCAATTAAGGACATGTAGTCTTTAGCGAAAGTGGTTTGAAGCCAGTAGGGCGGAATATTACAGTTTTATAGTTCACCCCAACCCAAAGCCAGTCTGCGAGAGAGTTTCTCATGATCTTTTGAAGTTCTCAGAGATAAAATAACAAGGTATATTCTTCTGTTTGCACTATCACTTTTTATTTTCTACTCACTAGAGAGGCTTCTTTTGAGAGACTTCAAAGTTTATGTCATGGGCTCCCTCTTTTTTTGGTAGGAAGCACTGTTTTGTTGTTGCGGTTGTTGTTTTTTTTTTCTGCCAGTGAATATGGAGAACAGCTGGGTTAAACGATAAATAATTCAATTACCAGAGCTAACGCTGACACTTGCCAAATAAAAAAAAATGGAAAGAAAGGAACCTCAGCTCCATTGCTAACAGGTGTGGCTGAGTCGAGATTAGTGTTATCGCCTTTTCCGAAAGGAGAAATAATTTCATGCCGGCTCCTGTTCAGAATCTCACAGGTTTCAGCTCGCTGGCTCATCGCAGAGAGGTGAAATAAAATAATAGGCCCCCTTTCATGCTTCGGCGCCTCTCTTTTTGACACCTTAAATGCACATGCTACAAATTAAGGATGAAGCCTGAATGCTTGAAAGTTCCAAACTAGAAAACCAAACAGGTGAATTCCGCTTTTATCCTAATGAGGTTTGTGGCAAGCATTAACCCATGCTCATTCCCTTTCAAAAGAAGGTGAGGAGCAGGCTTTTTCGACTGGGCGGCTATGTTTTTTTTTTCTGATGGATGAGGGAGCCTTTGGTTGGAGATGAAAAATAAACGAGACTTTCATTATGATGAGGATCTCAGCCAAGTGTATAAATAATGTAGAATTAATGTTAGAGGAGCCTATCTCTCCTCCCCAGGGGGGTTTCTCCACCTCAGCCATAATGAGGGCAAGGTTGGGTCCATGCTGTGAATTATTAAAAAGCAGTGCAATTACAAAAATTACACTACATGCAGTGGGAAGGCTATTAACACAAGTTGCATTAGTGCCTGTCTTGTTTGATGGAGTCAATGCTTTAAAATCCCATATTATGGAAAACCATTTATTTTTTTAAGATACGTATTTGACTTTAGAGCTGTCTTTGAAGTCTCAAATGTACCAAACATAAACACCCTATTTTAAAAGTCAGTATATCTACCTACTCCCATTCACATTCACAGCCCCACCCATTCAAATGCAATTCACAGAGTTTATAAGGAGTGTTACAGCTCTATGTTTTGAATAGGACACAATACAGGGTGGTCCATCAGTTATACTAGCATTCACAAGCTTGCATTGTTTGAAATCAATGTACTTAAGTAATATAAAGCCAGTTTGGTTGCAGATAAGTGGATAACATGATTCTAATAAGCTACTTATGTACAACATCACAATTATCATCTCAGATAAATGGCCAGACACTAGAAAGCTGTCATTTTACATGTGTGGAAGAGTCTAAAAGTGACCAAACGGTGTAAGAAATGGTCATAGATTCTGCTCAAAGTGCATTTAGGTGTGCTCGAAACATATATGACTGTGAATGCTAGAGTAGGTACACTGTATGAGCAAAAGTATTGGGACACACCTGTTTTTCAGGGTTTGGGCCCCTTACTTCCAGCGAAGGTCAATCTTAATGCTTCAGCGTACTAAGACATTTTGGACAGCACCATGCTTTCTGACTTTGTGGACACAGTTTGAGGAAGAACATTTTCTATTCCAGCATGACTGTGCCCCAGTGCACAAAACAAGCTCCATAAAGACATGGCTGGATGAGCCCTGACCTCAACCCCATCCAACACCTTTAGAATGAACTGGAGCAGAGATTGCGAGCCAGACCTTCTCGTCCAACATCAGAGCTCTATAGAATGAAGGGGCACAAATCCCCCCAGGAACTCAAAAATCTTGTGGAAAGCCTTTCAAGTTGTATTTGAGTGCAATGTCATTAAAATCCCTGTTGGTGTAATGGTCAGGCATCCCAATACTTTTGTCTACGTAGTATATATCCGTCTTAATGCCACAATGTCATAAACAGTCTGTTTAATTCAAAGGAAAATACAGCTAAATGCAAAAACCTACATTAAAGTCGAAGTAGATCTATGGGTTAAAACATGGATATGGCTATTTAATGGGAGTCTTGTTCAATGCTAAATGCTGCTCTTGGTCTCATTTTTGTATTTCCATGTAGCCCAGATCACTTCAGTGCACTAAAGTTTCACCGCATGAGTAACCTGACATTTTTTGGTTCTTTTTTTAAGTATTATCAGCTGCAGCAAAGCAGGTGTGGAAATGGAAGTCATTAGAGACTTATTTTATGAGCTAGAAAGGTCTGTGTGTGTGGGGAGGGGGGGCAGAGGAAGTTCTGTTTGGATTACTAAACAAGTG
>JBBPDC010000035.1:2635679-2668364 GCA_037974485.1 Hemigrammopetersius urotaenia
TATCTATCTATCTATCTATCTATCTATCTATCTATCTATCTATCTATCTATCTATCTATCCATCTATCCATCTATCTCCCTCCCTCTCCTGCATCTTCCATCCTAAAGTGGTCTCTACAATCTTAAAAACGAAGTTGCCAAAACTTAGTTCTTTGGAGTGATGCCACAGAAGAACCCTTTTTGGTTCCCCGAATAACCTTTCAATGAATTTTTAAAGCTGCAGTTCTCAAACTGGTCTTCAGAGAAAATACATGCATCATCTGCGGGTCTCTAAGGACCAGTTTGAGGGAAAATATCCTTGTTTAGAGAACCACTTTGAAGAGCCCACATAGTGTGCTACATTGATGCCCTTTGTAATTTTACTATCACTATTCTCAAATAAACAGAACATTACAGGTCCTGTGTCAGAAGCAAAAAATCAGTTTTTGTCACCAGTGATTTATTTGTTTTTCTCGCCGTCACATCCTAACAGTCCTTTCAGAACGTTCTCTCACCGGGAGGCAAAATATCCATATCATTATTATGTGAGGAGAGCGTGAGAGTTATTTTTATTTCTGGAGCTAGAGTAGGAGATGTTTGAAAGGACAAAGTATCCCATTATCAGGAGGAATTCTGTGTTGCGGAGCTTTGCTCGTGGTAATTAGCGTTGTCACATTCCATGCCTGTTCTCCAACCAGCGTAGCTTTCTTTGATATGGCCCTCCGTTCTCCTGCCCCCACTGCCCGGCAAATTAGAATAGCCTGGTTAGATTCACTGAGGAGTCGTCACAATGTGTGTAAAAGAAGAATTGCAGTCCTTGAGGGAGGTAATCCCATTTGTGGCTCCATCGCTTCAGGGATGTCCAGCTATGTTCTCCTTTTAAGCGAGACTTTTCTCATCCCTATTAGCACGCTACCACATCGCAGCCTGGCTTCAAACATACCTCTTTGTTTTCTGTCTTTTTTCATCATAGTTCTGGGGGACTGTTCTCACCATTAATTGAAAGAAAGATAACAACAGAAGAATGTAGCATGCCAAGTTCTGTTAATGGGACATGTGTAAAGGAGGCGTCCAGAATATCATTCTGTGACTTGTAGACCCATAGCTGATGCAAGACAGTTTTCATAGCTTGACCCAGCCACAACATCCAGCTCATTTTGAATGATCTGTCGCTTTGTGCTGGTGTGTTTTAACCAGCTCAATTTATAATACCCAGGTCCTGTAGGGGCAGACTCTTTAACAAGAAAGTTGTGAAACTGAGGGTATCATTAATAACCAAGACAAAAAATTGTATGTAATTTGTGAGAAATATTGATAGGGACTAAGATAGTAATGGTTGGATAAATGGGCCTAAGTCCTATCACTGTAAAGTATTACAAACTGCTTGTTCAGAACACCTTTGCAGCATTCTCTGTGGACACAGGGGCTTAATGTCATTTAAACTCAAGTCATCATGTAGCATATAGAGTTCCATTCAGTCTCCGCCGCTTGCATGCAGGGCGTTGGTGTCATTCACTGTAGTTTGGTGGCAGTAAAAAAGAGGTTTCTGATTTAATATGATCCTCAGCTGAGAACAGACTGTCAGATGTTAACGGTAGATGTTGGTAGAGTACACTCAAGCCACACTCAAGGTTGGGTATAAAAGTAGTTTAATACTTTAGAAGAAGTATAGGTATTGGGACACTGCTTTAACTCCCGTCACATGGGCAAATGTCTCCTTACATAAAAGTTTCCCTGGTTTGTGTGAAAGCTTTAGGTGTCAGAAGTCATGCTGAGCTTTGTTTGGTGTTTCTGTGTCATGTAGAAACAAAATTATTGTAATTTTAAAAAAAAAACATGTAATAATAATAACCTCTACTGGAGTTTTAGAAATGCCAAAAAAGACAAAAACACCCTGGTTCCTTTTTTTCTGAGGGCTTAGAAAAAACCCCCACAATATCTTTAAACCCAGGAGAGCTTTCAGGATAGTCTTCGCCCAGGGAAAACCTGCAGAGGGAGGGGGTCCGGAGAGCGGCCGGGTGGTGGCACGTTGAGCGAAAGAGCAGCAAACAGTGAATGTGCAGGAGAACAAACACCAGCTGTAGACTGTTTTAGACTATTTTTGTTTGTTGAAATCATATTTGTCTAATTCTAAAGGTTAATCTAGTACATATATATTGCACAACTGTTAACCACTGAATCAAGCTGTTCCTCAACAGCTGATGCTTACTGGAATGAACTTTTTTACGAATGGCTGTGCAGGTTTGTATCAGTTTGAATGAAGGCTTGTTTAGGTGTTATGTAGTCTTTTATGACACATTTATGAATAAGTCTTTACTTGTCGCGACGGGCTTATAAACAGCAGTCTTTTCAACTGTGCATGAAGCTAGAGGTGAAACCAGAACATCTCCTGTGAGAAATATCTGCAAAGTTCATTCGGCTGATGCATTAATTGACTGATTGCTCAAGCAAGATCCATCCGTACACAGGAAAGTGTCAGCAACCAAAGAGCCGGCATCAGAAACTTTCTGCTCACCACAACCACCTCAAAACTTTTTTTCTTTTTTACATGTCAGATACTAGTATTTGTCTTGGCATGATCAGTGGTGCTGTGAAGAATGCTAATTGCTGCTGCTTGTCAGTGGATGTCTTGCCTTGGTGGGTGGAGACAGGTCAAGCAACCGCAGAGTGAAGTGACAGGAAACTAACGATTTCTGTGCATCCGTTCAGTCTCCAGCCCCTTTTATCTGCATACACAGTTCTGTTTGTGCCGGTCCTCCCTCCATAAGGCATTGTTAATACAATGGCAGTGTGTGGAGACAAGCTCATGCCATCAGATAAGTGTAGGGATGGCGCTGGGCGGTCTGGCCCCGGGCGCAGATTGGAACAGCCACTGTGTAATCTTTTAATCCCATTAATTATTACATACAGTCATTATGGAGAGGGACGTAATCCTCCCGAGAGACTCAATCCTTTTAGGAAGACGACCGGAGGGGAGATCAGGAAAACACAGGCTACGTGCTACTGCTCACTTCATTTTACTTTATTTCCTAGAGATCTTGGATTATTTATTTATTTCCTCTGTTTTTTTTGGGAGGGAGGATTGCAAAAAATACAAATCTGAATCACTTGTTAGAACCAGCTGTATCGTGCAGAGTGTTGATATTCTTCAAAAATCCTTGGTGGCCTCTTATTCGATGGAGCCACATATAGTGAGAAAGTGATTCAGCTAAAAGATCCACATTCGATCAAAAAGAAATGAATGCGGAAGAAAATAACAAGCTATACTAGTAGGAAAAAAAAATACACCAATATTGTTCTCAGTCTCTTTCTCTGCTGGTAAACAATATTAATTACAGGCTGGAGAGTGAATCTGGTTGCATTTCTGCAGAAACTTGCATCTGTGCAGAATCCCCCCTCCCCTTTTTTTTTCTTAAATTGCGTTTTCCAATTTGTAAATGGACCAGATGTCTGGGAGTGAATCTGTCCGGTTCTCCAGAGATGGAAGCGGACTGTCTGTGGAGGCCAGGTGATTTGTCCTCATTGTAGACGTCACTGGCACTAATCGAGACAGAGGGCTGTGTGTCTGGCCAGCCCATAACTCAGAGCCTAATGCGAAATTGCATATTTTGCCCAAATCGCAGGCCGCTCTACAGGCCCTGGCCACTGCTGAGTACAAGTGTAAGGCGTGGCAGGGCAAAGCTTGTGTGGTGAAGAATGGCGCAGAGTGTGTGTGTTTGTGTGTGTGTGTGTGTGGACATAACAAGCTCCTTGGTTCAGACATTTGCTGAGGTCAGTGTTTGTTTGTGTCCGTTTGTCTCTGCCGAGCTGGTTAGTCCTTGAAATTCCGGACGGTGCGCAAGCTTTTCCGCAGCTTTTTTGAAACCAAAAGAGATCATTTCCCGCTGAGAAACTTAAGCATTACACCCTTTGACTGCTTTTTGATGGATTACAAGTTATCGTATATACTTATAGTGTCACCATTGCGGCCTTGATTGATATTGTGGTTTCTATGGAATGCTGTGGTGGTTTTGACTTTGATAGTCTACACTATGCATGACTGAGAACTCTATGCCTGGGCCTTTTCTAGCCACAAAGGATGTATTTGTCTGTTTGACTGCACCACATTGCATCAATTTGAAAGAGGGCTGGTATCCCATGTGTGGAACTCTCCTTCTCACTCTGTGAGAGATGGGGTGGTGTGGTTCTGGGTATAACCTGGCCATCGATCTTGTCCTCATACAACTGCTGTATTTGTGAGGAGAACATGTCCCAAACGCAGGGTGCAAGGTGCCATAATCAATTCCATACTCCTCTCCTTAGCCTGCTTCCCAAATTCAATATTCACTGACAGCTGCTCGATGTCATAGTGCTGGAGGCAGGCTGTCTCGTTTCACCCTCTTCAAGCGCTCAAATTGACTTTTATTCAGCCCTCAGGATTCTCCTTTTTATATGATTGCCACGTTGACAGTTTTTAGGACATGGTGGAGAAAAATATAAAGCGTCTGGTCGAGGTTTGAAGCAAATTTTTCTTTTCACCTCCATGTCATGCTCAGTAAGTTAAGAACTGACCATCCTTCATGCTTGGATCAAGGTATGCAGTCTGTGAAATCACTGAGAAGAAGTGGCGATGAAGTGAATGTGAAAAGTGTGGTTACATCTATGAATACAAGAAAATCTTTAGTGATTCTTAATGGTTTCATTTTTATGAATCGCCATCAGATCTGGTGATTTTTTTCCAGAGAACATCTGGAGTCCTTCATTCTAAAATGTAGCATGGTGGAGTTTTGATCTTAAATTATAAACTGATTTAAATTATACTTAAATCATTGCTTAACCTTTATTAATGGCTCAGAGCATTGCTAGGGAAATGAACACATTCATCATTTTAATAATGTTAATAATGTGTTAACACATTAATTTATTAACGTCACACATTTTTAAAGACATTAGCACTTTTTTATAGTGTGAACTTTTCAACAGATCCACAGAATGGCTGAATGAAACCCAGTAGCTCAAGTGCTGTTGCTGTAATTCTGCATCTGTAGCTTTCTCAGTCAAATACACTTTTAAATGGCCTGTTTTATTGTTGCTTTTCTTAAAGAAAGCTATTTCCAGCTACTCTCATGGTGACTCAAGGTGTTTAGTAACTACACTGGGACGCCTGCAGGGGCATTAAGGGCATTGCATTCAAATACATAGAGTTTAATTTGGAGTTGGTCCTCCCTTTACAGCTATAACAGCTTCCACTCTTCTTGGAAGGCTTTCTACAAGATTTTGGAGTTTCTGTGGGAATTTGTGCCCATTCATTCTGTAGAGCATTTATGAGGACAGACACTGATGTTAGATGAGGAGGTCTGGCTTACAATCTCTATTTCATCCGAAAGGTGTTGAATGGGGTTGAGGTCAGGGCTCTCTCTGCACCAGTCAGGTTCTTTCACACTGAACTCATCCAACCATGTCTTTATGGGGCTTGTTTTCTGCACACAGTCATGCTGGAATAGAAAATGTTCTTCCCCAAACTGTGTCCACAAAGTTGGAAGTATGGTGTTGTCCAAAATGTCTCATGCTGAAGTATTAAGATTATCCGTCACTGGAACTAAGAGACCTAGCCCAAAAAAATACCTTTGTCCAAAAAGTGTATCATTAACAAGCAAAATAAAATGCGTGTTAGAAAGTCAACATGCAACAAACAAACAAAATCAAAACTATTGTTAAAAGCTATAGTTCCCTTTGAGAGCAACCTTGAGAATATTTGAATGAAAATAAGAGACTACAATTTAGAAACCATTTACTGTATATATGTTGTATAAGATGCATAAACTCTTTGGCTGGAACAACAAACCACAGTTGCTCTCACTCAAACTCAATTTAATCTATGAAAAGCACATGATTTCCTGTTCTGATTCATGTGAATCCTATATGTAGTGTTATTGAAATGTAAAGGTCATTTTATATTCTAAAACACAATGTGCAACTGTTTACACTGAGAAAAAAACTGCGTCAAACGTGAGCATATAAGACAAATGTGAGTAATCCTGATCAGTTACACAATGAATGTTCATTCTTTTGACAACCCTAGTTTATTAGACTCCACTTCGCCTGGACTCATCCAGAGATAACTACTCCATGATGATGCCTAATGAAGGATTTAGTCATGTTTGCTTTACCATGAAAAATGTTCTTTTTTTTTCTCTCTGAAAATGAAGGTCATAGATATTAGATCAGGTGGTAGATCATCAGATAAAGCCCAAACTTTTGTCTTGAGAAATCTATCACTATCTCCTATTTCTTCTGCCCTGCAGTTACCAACCTGCACAGCCTCCTTGTTGTTTATCATTATGCTTGATGATCCTTGTGAAGTCAAAATCTGATCCAGGAACCAACCAACATCTCCATAATCTCCTACCAAACTAACAAGGTATGGGGGTTTTGGAAAGAGATCTGTTGCTTTCTCTGGCTCAGGTGTTTGTGGCTGATGGATATGCAGGGTGCTCTGAGAGCAGTTGGTGTGAATGGCGGTCATTCAGGAGTGAAGCCCTTATTTGTTAACAAATGAATCAATAGAATATCTTCATCCTTTCAGCTGGGCCACTGCGAGCAACTCTAGTACACATTCTCGGATGCCTGACATCCCTCAGCTAAGTGTGTGGTTTGTTATTTGGGACAATGCCCCTGAAATGGCCCAATGTTGGATGACTCGGAACCTTCTAGGATTTTGACGAATGTGTTGTTTGTGTTCAGGATGAGTTGGGCTGTTAAACCTTTACTTAACATATTATCCTTTCTGCAGAAATTACAGGTATTTGCTGAACTGTGACTAATTTTCACGCAGTCTGAATTGCTTCCAGTCTTGGGGGAAAGCCATGATATCTTTCTTTTGTGTGCAGTGGGATCATTTGTGCCGTCATTGTAGGGTAGAAATCAGGCCCAGAGTGCGTCTCCTGCTGGGACTCTTGGCTCACAAATCAGAAATGTTAATCTGCTCGATAGTTTCACAGGAAAATGTTGGTGAAATGGTACATACCGCACAGGGGGGAACGACTCAACTTAACCTGTCATTTCCCTCTCAGAGAAAATTAGGCTGAAATTAGAGAGCACTTTGTACTCCCTTTTTCCCATCATTTGCTTCAAATGTGTTCTGATTTGCCTTTCGCATACTTCAGTTGCACTTGTATCAGTTTTCATCTGGTAACTCCATTTGAGAGGGAGAAGCAGGCTGACATTTTACACATCCCTCAGCTTTGAGGCTGCCTATGGGAACCTATTGGGGTAGCACTGAAGCTAGATCCCGCAGGTCAATTGACCTAACACACTTGGACCAATTGAAATTCTAGTAGAAATAGAAGCATTCCATCCCAAAGGAGAAATGTCCGTCAGTCTGAATGATAAATGAAGCTGTCAGGCATTATGTGTCAGGAATCCGCTTGCTTAGCACCCCGTTCACACGGCAAGCGTGAGATCCTCTGGTTCGCTCTTGCTTGTTAGAGCTGACTAACAATAGCTGATTTGCCAAAACAACATGTCTCTGCATCACATTCTCTTCTTTGCTGCTAAAGGAATTTCTCTACGTTTATAATGCGTTTGCTTCGCCCGCAAATCCAGACTGGTATTTTGGACTAATCCCCTCGCTAGAACTTCTAATCCTTGGTTTTAACACTAAACTTTTAACAGCTGCTGATTAAATGCTGTCTGGTATGGTCCACCTTCGGCTTTGGGCACGCATTAGCCAGAAAGCAGCCCAAATTAGAAGCAAATACCAAATTGACTCGTCTTTGAGATCCTTCACAAAATGGCTTTTTCTGACGTTTTCATTAGAGGCCGTTATTGCACGTTCACCTGGGTAATGGCAGGTTCTGAGCACTTGCTAACGTGCTTTATTATCTCTTTCACTGATGGGTTGCATCAGGATGGAAACAATCTCATATTTCGGAAGCACCCGTGTGGCCTTTAATTGCAATTGCATTTCGGCCTGCCAGACCGGATTACTTTGGAATTTAAACCGTTTCACACTCGCATCCCTGATGGACTAGCGTGGCTTGGGACTGCAATGGCCTTTAAATTTTCAGCTCAATTACTCCTGCTGCTAGCATAATAAGTCTGAGGCAGAGCCACAGTACACATCAGCTCTGGAGTTTGGTACCTGCAGAGTCAGGACCCCCGCCAATCCAGCTGTGGGCCAACTCTCTTCTGTCACTTTCTGGATCAAAACTCCAACCGAGTTCACTGCTGGTGCTGCCTTCCACAGTCAGTCACGAGCTTTTAGCTTTTTTTTTTTTTTTGTTTTGAGGTGGCCATGTCTTTGCGAGAGCAAATTCCTGACTGATCAGAAACAATGGGGGCTGGTCAGCAGGGGGAGAACCAATGCTCAAGCTCAGCGGTCAGCAAAAGCAAAAACCCCCACAATACGCTCCCTGCATGGGGTTCTGGTCTCCCCCTCTTCTCCGCCACCCCTCCTCTCTTAGGCTCTAATAGCTGGGAAGGCTACACGACAAAGGGAACAAACAGGCATGTAATACTGCCGTTCCTTGCGGATGACACGGGGGACAGGAATGCTGGGGGGAAGAAGGGGAATGCAAGGAGCAAAGAGCCGGCAACGGAGTCCACTGTCAGATTAGAGCCATTAGCATGACTGTGGAATGACAGGGAGCTCCGCTGAACACAATGGCCTCCATTTATCCCCTGCCACTCTGTGTAATATTAGAGCCTGAACCTCTAGCACCACAGCACTGGGGACTGGGTAAAGAACCCTCCCAACACTTACACACCAGCATGTAGTCACACTGCTAGTAAATGGCGTGTGATCCACCAACACATTGGTGATTTTAGTGTTTGTCTTCTAAGGACTAAATAGAGACTATTAATTGGTTCTAGACTTGGGCATATGGTTTTGGGGAAGTCTGTAAATTCTATAGGACCGTATATGATCCTCTGTTTTAGGATCCTCTGTTTTGATAGTTATGGCAACCAGAAGACAAACAATAAAAATAGAGGCTCCTAAATGGTACTAAACCGATTAAAAGACTTCCCCAAAACCATACGTCCAAGTCCAGAACCATATAGAAGTCTTTATTTTTAAGAATATAGTCAATCAGAAGACAAACAATAGAGGTTCCTAAATTTTTCTGAACTTGAGCATCTTTTAATTAATTTAGGACTATTTAAGGGCCTCTACTTCTAAGAGTATAGTCGACCAGAAGACAAACAATTGAGGTTGTTCTGAATGGTTCTGTATGTATGGCTTCAGGAATTGGTCTAGAACCTTTACGTTACATGGACCTGTAATGTTGAGCAATTCGTTGGAAGGTTCTTTAGTGGAACCAAAAGTGGTTTTACTCCAAAGAGCCCTTTTAGGCACCTTTATTTTAGGAAACCTTTTTGGGTTTTCATTAATGTTTTATATGTCCCTCCTCACAACTCAGTAATCCTATATTAATTGAAAAGCCATGAGACGTCAGCACTGACATGGTCTAGGAGCTGCAATTTGATGCTTGTGATTTTGTGTTTCTGCCCTTCCTCTGGAGCTGAGGGGAATTTATTAGACCCATCTGGAATATTTTATTTTTTTATGACTGTACCTTGACACTAATTTGAAGGGGCCCTAAACTCCACCGGTGGAAAATATTAGTGGTTCAATTGATGTTGGTTTGCCTTTTCATACCTTCTAATGATACAGTTATTTCTGGGAAATGGAATGATATATTATATGCTGACATGCGGGGATCAAAGTCTGACATTTGACTCTCTATTAAAGCCCAATAAAAAAGTACTGACACTTGGTCCAGTGTTCTCATTTAATGACACCTCTCTCCAGACACATCCACTTCACACACTGGCACTTTTGTTTTCATGTAAAACGTGCATTTTAATCAACACTTGAACTCGGAAACTCTTTGAAGGACACTCACACAAGCACACATATTCTGCCTCTGTTCCCAAGGCTGAATTAAAAATGCTTTAAAGTGTTGATGCCGCACCTGAATGAGACGACCCTTTAATCGCTTTGGTTCAAATGATTTCATGCAATGGAAATAAAAAACGAAACAAAATGCATTATAACACAATAGCTCTCTTTTGCCACATGCATTAAAAAATGTATTTGCCAAGAAATATTTCATACTGTGGGGAAGGCTAGTCTTAAGTAGCGGTTGCTTGTCTAGCAAAACTAGCCTAGCAAACACATTAATAATGACAAGTCATTACAACTACATTTATGTACTCATTACAACTACTTTTACCTCATATATAATCCTTGATATTTTCTGTATTTGCTTTGACGCTAGTGGTACATTTGCTTCACTTCCATTATAATTCAGTGTCCATTATGAGACAAATTCATTTATGATCTATGAGGTTTGTTAAAATAGCTTTTAACATCTAAAACACAACATTTTAGGGGTTAATATCTAATATACCTTTGTGCAGCATATCGACAAATGGCATACAACATATACCTGATTCAACTGTAGTATTTGACCAGCTTGTGTTTTTTTTTTCTTCGGGTTTGACTCTTGACACACTTTTATTCCAACTTCCACGATGATTTCCATTAAAAATGAAGAACATTGTTATCAGGAGCAAAGCTCCCAAAGAAAAAAGCTTATCTCTAGGAAGAAGGGCAATCACTTTGGGACCCGGACCACCCAGAGTCAATCCAACCAGGAAGCTCCTGAGGCAACCTTATCCTCTGGCTTGGCCATCCCACTTCTCTTTCATTCATCAGTCCCTCCCTCTTCTTTTTTTGTTTTTTTGTACTGTGTGCTTCTAGACCATCGATCTCTTCCCTGCATTTCTGTCAAATTAGTCCCTCGTGATGTTCTCACTTTAGAGGGTTTTTTTTCTCTTTCCCCACCCACTCCCACTCGCTCCCTGTCTGAAATTCGTCAGCTGATGTTTGGCCTGAATGGCTGGAAATGTGCACAATGAGGAGTGATGGAAATGCAGAGGGAAGCGATGGCCAGGCCTCTGTCTATCCTCTGGACAGTGAGTGGCTGAAGTAGGGCTGACTGAAGGAGCTGTCCGGTTGATTTTTACCATGAGTTTTGACACAGGACACAGGGCCTGTCACATGGCCTCATAAATGCCATTCAGATTTTTTTTGTTCTTTTAAGCTGTAGGAATAAATATGATCTGAATTTAGAATGAACTCACTCCAAGTGCCTCGAGCACCAAACAGCATGCAGCAGATTACTAGGTTTGTCATGTGCCTTCTGTTCTTTCAGACTTAACAGGCTTATAAGCAGTGATATTCTAGTAATATCCAGGCTCTAATTCATCAGAATACTGGGTCCGCCTGTTGAATTCATTAAAGACTGATGGCACATGGATTAAGTCTGCACCTGCACACCACTGGCTAATGAGAACACTTCCACATTGTTTACTCTTAGACTCTACATAGGATTTATTAGACTTGAATGGTAATGTCTGCTGAATGTACAGGAATAAATAAACACAGTAATTATGAATGTCTCCCTGCTACCTTCTCCCTGCTCTGTAATTACGAATCATAAAATTGACTGTGTTTGTAATTATCTGCTAAAGCATACAGTTTGAAAGAGGTTTGCTGGGTATTTGGTTACTTTAAATAAACCCAGAGTGTTTCCCCTTCCAAGACAAGACAGGAACTGCTTCGCCGGGTCACGGAACCAGAACCTATCTGGGGAATTCCCCCCTGGAGTGCTAGGAACTTTTCGCATCCTCAGACCGTCTCAAATGTCCCTTTGTTTCTATGCTAATGGTGATGAGGAGACAGTTAGGGGACAGTACAGGAGAGGTCAGGAGGAACAAAACTGTATTTTTTTCCATAGCTTGCTAATGGCTTTGATATAAGATTACATCCTTGAGCTTCAGAATCTGTGAGTTTTATTCATGCGGTCCGGCCCTGTGCAGATGGGCTCTGCTGAAGCTGCTGCATCACACTAGTGCTTAGCTTTTACATTGCCCCTCAGAGGTTTAAGAGGAGTTGGAGGCTTTCTTCTTCTTCTTTTTTTTTGCTCTGGAACATGATTCTGGCCTTGTAGCTTTGGTCATGACGGGTTGAAGGGGCCGATGAGCAGTGATGTGGACAAAGGTCTTATGCAGGTCTGAGGGCTTGCTGTGAATCTGCTGATTGGTCTGGGTAGGCTGGGCTTTTTTTTTCAGTCTCAGCAGTGTCAATCAAGCACTCGCTGCCACAATGCCAAGCCCTGAGCTTTTAGAAAGAGAGCTTAACGATGAGCGCCTGGACATGGAGGCAGAAGGACGTGCTATAGATTCGCTTTTGTCTCATTTTATGCAATTACACTGGGGCATCTCTTTGACTACAAAAGAGGCTTCAATGTAATGCATTGCAGTGTTTAAAGTGATGGACCGAACTGACTCTAAATTGTCTTTTTTTCCCCAACTTCTACTACGATGCCTTTTACATCTCAGGGTTAGAAAAGGGCAGAAACTCTGACACAGCTTCCGCTGATTTATGGATGAAAGCTGGCCACTGGTTTGTAAAACCAGACCACCCCACCCAAAGGCAGATTGAGTGTAAACAATAGCCCCTCATACTATTTCAAAGCTATTTATACCAGGCCGATCGTGTTTTTGCTCTGGCTTTTGCTGTTAAATGGATTGTTAACACTGCACAGTATATTACCTGGTGATTTATCGTGCCTGTAGTGCGGTGGATTTCTCCCGCAGGGCATTCTGGCATTGTTTTCAACGGGACGTGCTGACTCCCTTTTTTTCCTGCTCTCACATTTGTCTTTTTACTCTGTCTGTCCGTCCTTTGCGTGAAGACAAATGAAAATTAGGGAAAAAAATGTTTTAGTGGTAAAAATGCAGCTAGCTTAGCAGCACCGGCTCTTTTTGGGGGCTGCTGCACCTGATACACTCCTACCACTACATCACACATTAACAATCCTTATCCTGTCAAACAGGATATCCTCTGGTCCGCAGTGGTCCTATTGTGGTCATTTACCATTGACAGATGGAACAGAAGCTACAAATGGCCTTAAACTATTTTGGCTACCTGAGAAATGTATAGCTACATGCCTGGGCACTATGTTAAAACTCTTAAAATAAACACATACTAATGTTGCAACAATACCAACATGTTAGCATAGATGTTTCCAAAGCTCCAGTGTACAAATTCGGTACATAGTGGGATGGTTTAACAAATAACCAAATAATTTAAACCATCATCATCACCTTTCCTGAGATTTCCTGAGTTTTGCTGCTAAACAAAAAGTTTTTAATGTTTTGTGACATTTTAAAGTGAATACTAAATATACGCGTACACATTTGTGTATGTCCTACATTTTGCATTGTTGTCATTTATTCAAAATAATTAACATTAAGTCACAGCACTTACAGTTCAGAAGATGTCTGAGTGTGTTCATTAGTTAAAAGCAATGAGACCAAGTTTTGAAACTAGTGGTTTGGTTTTATAATCACTAAAATTACAACCTATTGTTTTTGCACACAACGGTGGGTTGGCCATTAGGGGGCTTACCAATGCTATTTTTTGCTGATGGCACAACCTCATGTATATCCAGTGTGGTAATGTCAAAACACAGGATGAATGACAATTTCTGACCATTTTTTGTTCTACTCTTTGCAATTTTACAAAAAAAATAGGAAGAAATGCTCTGACAGTGGCCAGATAGTACAGAAAGTGCCACTGCCACAGACTACTGTACATGGAGTACTGTAAAAGAGCATAGAATGAACCATGGCAAGATAATCAGAGGCTGGAGGTTTTCTCTCTAAAACCCTTGACTCAGTACACACTCGGTGGGGATTGATGATTTATTGGCACTAGAGAAGAACATTTCATTTAGCTGGGTGCGTAGCAGCACTCTCCTATAGGCCAGGCCCACTCGCACTCCGGATAGGTACCTCAGCCCAGGATTTATGAGGCTCTCTTTATATTGAACTTTCGATTAGAATCCAAGGCACGAGATGAATTCACATGCATGCGTCAAGAGAGTCGGATCATTCCCCGAAGAGAGATACCAGCCAGGCACTTTCACCATGGAACATGCATTGTGGGTAATTTATGATGATGGTTTTTCCTATTTGAATTCCCTGGTCCTCTTTTCCCCTGCTGTGAATCTTTACATGGAGAAGTCCGGGAGGGGGCCGTTTAGGTTTAAATGTATTGACTAACTGCATTCAGTGTAAATGTTGTAGAAAATTGGCGTGTAAAACTAGTCAGCTACACACATCCCAGAATCAAATCAGCAAAAACATATCATTAGGATGAAAAGACGTTTGTAAAAGCACTTAGAAGAAATCATATAGGTTGTCTTTACATCATCCACTACATTTTATCCCTGCTATGTGAGGTATCCTTGTAAAGCTTTCCTTACGTATATAGTTTTTTTATGTGTTAGTATTCAGCATGCATTTACTACTGATTCACATTAAGCTGAGGGCTGCAAAATATACCCAAAGAATTGGCTGTCAAATAGATATATCTACCTGCTAATAATTTGGGTATAACACTGTGCTTCATCTTCATCAAAGTGTCTTTCTTTGTGAAAAGAGTTGGTCTTCAATAATAATTTAACCGTATTCTTCACCAAACTGCTGCTAAAAAGGACATACTGAAGCTCTTTTGGCCTTTTAGTCATATAAACAGCTAAAAGCTGAGATTGATGAATGCCGGGGGTTAAAATTAATGAGGTCTATCGTTATTCCCAAGGTAGCACTGTCATAAAGATAATCCTTATTATTCATTGTACATTTACCCTCAAAATAAAGTTTTTGCAAACTGTTCATCTGTATTATTCAAACTTTTTGGACATTGTGTGTATGGGGAGAGACTGTCAAGCTGTCATAGCAACCCCTCAGTTACTGAGGTTAAATCACAAAGACCCCATATCAAGCCGTTTGTGTCAGTGCATGGTGAGGGTCACAACTGTAGTTAATAGACAGGTGTTGCTCCTGCGGGTGACCACAGGGGCTTGCTGTTGGATTAAGTCGCCCTGTCGATGTACCCCAGCGTCTTCCTCCACAGGTACTGGGTTTCTATAGCATTTGACCCCCCCTCCCTCTGCCACCTCTTCCAGTCTCTGGTCATTGCTTCCAATTGCCGGGTGCATAGCCAACATTCCAAACCTGTCAGAAGGGAGGGGGGTCATTGCTGGCTCTGACAGATCTGCATCTAGTGATGATAGGGGGAGTCGCCTGGGATCCTCTTGCGCTCCTTTCATGTGGGCCGGCAGCTTGACATTTGTCAGCTGACCCCTGAAACTGTGTCTTTCATTGAGCCGGCTCTTTAATGACCTCAGATTAGGGAGCAGACAAGCGGCAACGCAGGGGGCAAAGCACTTCCCTCAAATTTGGCGAAAGTTTGCCACTGGTTGTCCGTGTGGAATTAATAATACGGAGCGACTCAGATGAGCTTATCTGCTATGCTAGAGGGCAGAGGCCTGGACTGAACCTGAAATGACTTTGTCAGCATCGTGAGAGACAGCTAGAGTTTGAAGGTAAAGTGGGGTTATAGAGTATCCTGCAGAGGTCACAGACAAACGGTTTCACATGTTTCATTTAAATGGAGTCACGGAAAAGGCTGAAAATAACTTTCTCACAGGTACGATTACTTTCCCTGACAGCTAAATCGCCGATCTCTGTTGACTCGTGCAATTATCAGCTTTTATTACAAATAGTGCTTAACTCTTCTTGGACTTTCACGGATGGATTCCGAGCGCCAGTGTGTATGAAGGGTATCCTTTACCCCTTCTCCTTGTGACGTGACACCGTTTTGGAAGGTCGTGAACACACAAATGTGAGCTGCTTTGGTTTTCCTGTGGTCACTGGGGATGGGAAAGCTCTTGAGAAGCCCTACCCTGATTTCTTCATCCACATTCCTTCATTGAAAAGAGCACAAAGGAGAGTCCTGAGAAATGCCAGACAAAAGTCCACATAGACACACACACACAAAGGAACACACGTACACACAGTTAACCTTCTCATTCAAATCAGCCAATCCAGCCACATTCCCTTCTGAACAGTACCAGCAGATCTATATTTTTTGCTGATTAGGAAATTTTCCTTATTTTCTAACCTCTCTTGCAGGTCGTTTTTGCCTGAGAACAGGTCATGCAATCGCTGGGGTGATCAGGGACTGATTAAGATATGTAACCTGTATCATCTTGCTACAAAGCTAAAGGCCAAAGGCCTAACTATTGCATGTGAGCATACTCTTTTACAGCATTCTTTCTAACATTACAAATGGAATCATCATAAGTGGCAAACCCTTAAGATAAAATCGCCCCGAACCCAAAAAGGAGGAATGCTGATATATTTCTTTGTTGTCACTTCAAGAACATTTTGCCCTCCAAAAGGGCGAATAAAGAAACATAAAGGGAACAATGGTGGCGTTGCTAGGCTGCGAACGCTCCCAGAAAAGCAATCTTGTTTTGTTTTGCAGCTCTCGCCTATTTGGAGAATGTGTCTTTGAGATGCTCCTCTGTGTGGACGTCCATCTGCTTTCTTTTGAGGTGGAGCGGGGTGTGCGAGTATGCGAGTGTTGTGAAGGGGGGCGGGTTCCGGTGTATGTAGCGGCTGGAGACTTGGGGTCCGTGAGCTGTCAGTGTGCCTGTTTGCCCCCAGGGTGAGGAAGGCCCCCTGTTGTTTTGTACTCTATAGTGGAATGCGCCTCCTGAGGAGAAACTCCAAAGCCATGGAGTGACAAGCTCACAGCAGGAATGTTATGGGCAGGCTCATCTCAGAAAGCCCCCCGACCCCTGTAATGCTCTACTATCTTCCCCAGTTTTTACACTCCTTTTCTCCCGCCATACAGTTTGTTTCTCCTTCATTCACTCCCTGAACACACACACACTGAGGGTCGCACACCAGGGATGCCCACTCTGCGCCACCACACTCACTATTACTTCGTTACCGTGTGAATATACTGAAATACAGTTGCAGTCCCTTGCTGCATGGCCTGCGGTGATGTCACTCTGTCTTTATTTTATTTTTTCAGATGTTCTTGGGCCGCTCATCAGAAGGCTGTAGTTTATTTCGTGATTGATTTCTCAGTAGTGATTAATGAATTGAGCTATTGGCCTCTTCTAAAAGGCAAAATAAAAGCACAGGACTTTACAGATTTGTTGTGTGCATTGGATTCCAATATTTGTTTATTTATTGTAATCATTCACTTTTAAAGTCATTATGGAAGATTAGGATCAGTAGGCATCTCATTTGTTTACATCAGCATATATATATATATCAGTATATCATATTGTATATAATATGACAGTCTATTTACATCAGTAAACATATATTGTATGTATGTATGTATATATCAGTTTAAGTCAGAATTTCAAATTAATATATGAGCATTTCCAGCCATAATATAACTGAATCTTGCTAAGTCTATTTACAGTAGTACAACATGTTGTATTTTTGTGTAATTGTCTATTTATTTCAGATCATCTGTGGATTAATATAATTGTTTATTTACATCAGTACATCATGCAGTGTTTTAGTATAATTCTCCATTTCCGTTAGTATATCATGCTCTGATTTTGTATTCTATTCTGCTTACATCAGTTAATATATTATCGTATTAGTCAGTAACCCAGTGGCACTCAGATATTTATTTTTGTCGTGAATATCAAACAATTACATCGCTGACCCTTCAGTTGAAGGCCTTTTTTATGATACGCTGACATGGTTATTGGCTGTGATCATTCTTAATGATTTCCCTGGCATTGACAAATGGCACAAAATAATGTGCTGTAATAAATATCTGACTCACATGAATGTCTTACAAATATCCTCCAGGATTATCTGAATGAGCGCTCGCCCTGTTTGGTCAGGCGGACGTGATAAGCACACATTAACATCAAACATTTGGAAGTGCTGCGGCAAAGTGCAGCTTCACTTCCTCCCCTTTTGGCCTCGCATTTAAAGGCAACCGTTCGGCTATCAAACGGCGGGGCAGGGCTGTGGAGGCCGGCCGCTTAGAGCTGTGTTTAGTGTAATCAAAGCTCAAAGGGGGGAGCTGAGAGGTGAGCTTTAAAAGCGGCTTTGTTTCGTACTGCCGCTGCTCCAGCAAGGCCCCCAGTGGGTTTGGTTGGTGGGGGAGTTGTTACTGGTAAAGAGAAGGAAAAGGGAAAGGCCTGCCAGTCTTAGCTTAAAGTCGCCTTCTTGCATTTCAGCCCCGTGTCTGGGGTGGAAAGAAAGCTGAAGGGTAATATTATGCATCACCGGGGCAACTGGTCCGAGTCATCAGTTTCAATTTTGGCAGTTGGAGGGCACGGTCCAGTGGTGGCTCAAGAAAGGGCCCTAATCTGGAAGGAGGAATGGGGCGGTTATTACACCCCCAACCCCCCCCCCCCACCCCTTAGCCTCCTCTCCTCCTTTCCTCTCTTCTTTTCTGCCCTTCTCCTTCTTCATCCTTCTCCAAGTGAGGTTGGGGGAAATGGGACAAACAGGCTTAAGCGCAAACACACTCATTCTGCTAAACATGTAGTTATTCAATAATTGCTATGAAATATTCAGTACCTTAAAATGGAAGTAATGCATCAGGTAAGTTGTTATGAGAGGAGAATTGAAGTTCGGCCCCAAATACATTTTGAAAAATGAGGAAAAATATGCAGTGGTTTCCAATAAGAGAGGGTGTGAAAAACTACTTAAGCAACTTTGATGACTATCACGTTCCACGATCTTGTAGCTCCATATGCCTTGTAGCACCAGTACTGTTGACAGAAGCAAACACTTGTCATGACTGACCGACTGCAGTAAATCCAGGCCAAAACTAGGCCAAATCGAAACTTAAGGGTTTGAAAAGACCCCTGGGCTGATGTTTTGGAGCATAGATGATTATCTGAGGGCATACTGTTGACAAAGTGCTTTTTTTTCTCTCTCTCTTTTACTTTCTGTTTACACCACTCCCCCACCACCATTTCACCCCGATCTCTTTTTGGTAGTTCCTCCGAGGGAACCGCAGGTGACGTGCCGATCAAACACCTACCCGAAGGGCTTCTACTGTAGCTGGCACCTTCAGCATCCCACATACATCCCCACGGAATTCGAAGTGGGCGTCAAGTAAGACATTCTCTCCCTTGTCTTTACACATCTCACACCTGTCCATCTTCTTTTCTCTTTCTCATTTTTATTTTGCAGTCTCTCGCTCTCTCTCTCTCTCTCTATCCACCTCCCCCTTTACCTTTTTCTTGTTTCCTCTGTCTCTTTCTCTCTGTGTTGGTCTCTCTCTCTCTGCCCCCTCCCATGTTACACGCCACTCTCTGCTATCTTTGTTTCTTATTGTGTGTCTTTGCCCTCTTCATCTCCATCTTCCCCCTTCACTGTCCATCTCTCTCTCTCTCTCTCTCTCTCTCTCTCTCTCTCGCTCTCCCTCTCTCCTCTTCTAAGAAAAGCTTGCCCAAATCAGTGATGTGTGCAGCCAGACTCCCTCTGGCCAGAGCTGATTAGGCCTGTGTAGCTGTGCAGGAACTATGGTCAGTAGGAATGGACTCTTAACCCAAAGCCCCCAAAGAATTCTCCAAGACATGAACTAGAGCACTTTCCTCCTCGTTTCCTTATTCGCTCTACCTGACTTTCTCTCTCTGCCCATCTCCAAGTAGCTTAAAGAAAGTGCCAGGTACAGAAAGGGAAAAACATGTCCTTAATTACCTAAACCGTCACAATTTGGTGTAAGCCTCACGCGGGCTCTGCAGAGACGGCCTAGATGTCACAGGCTCACGTCGTGCCTGGAGCTCTTTTTCGGATCGTTGTTTAAAAGCTCAACCAGATCACAAATGTCAGTAGGCAATTTCGCAGCAGGCGGCTACTCATTAATTTTCTACGGCCAATATGTCACATTTGAATAATAATTTCTTGACTTGCGCTCCCTTCTGGATTTCATGGTGTGACTTCACACTCGCGGTTTAAGCAATGGCCCTTAATTAGGTAACAATGGCCTTTATTAACCCTTAATATCAATAAATAAGAAAGTAATTAATAAGGCATTAGTTATGGTATGGAGCATAGCTGGGCTCATTATAGATCTGGGAGAGATTGGGCTGTATATGCGATGGAGCTCATTTCCACTCGTGCTGAAATAAATGATGGTTAGAAATTGAGCTACTGAGGAGGCATGATGAAGGCCCGGTGCGTCTTTCACTCTCGAGGACTGAACGTTTTTGCCAGTCATCTTGCTTTGGGGCTGGGAACAGATATCAGAAGAAGTGTAAAGATACCCTGGGCGCCCAGACGTGTGGCCAGATGGCACCCTGGGGCAAGCTTCTGGCGCTCTCCTGCTCAGCAAATCTATTCCTGTCTCCAGCGCTGCGGCAAAACATCCCATAGGTGCAAAATGAACGGAGGCTTAATTGTGCGTATCACGGTTTGGGAAAATGTTGAGGAAAGTCTGTATATTAAATTTGAAAGTAGTTTAGTTTAAAGTCCTAAAGGAACCGAATAAACAGCATCTCGGCCACTTCATTTTTGATCTTGACCTTAAATGAATAATATGATCACAGTATGTTTGATCTTTGTCTTAAATGCTTTATATGATCACATTACTTTTCATTTTAAATGGTTAATGAAACCGAATCATATTTGATCTTTAAAACTTTAATATGAGCAAATCTAATGAGCAAATGGACAGTTGGTGGCCTGGCAGTTAGCTAGTTGCACATGTGATCAGAAGGTTTTGGTTTGGACCCAAGGATTGCAATTGGCACCACTGAGGTTCCTTTGAGCAAGGTTTCCATCCCCTCATAATGCTTCCTGGGTGCCATTGTTGGTTGCCCACTGCTTCACTTGGGTCAAATGCAGAGAGGGAATTTCATGCTGTGGTGTGTTCATATGTTACAAATAGTTCAAATTATCTTTTTTTTTTTTTTTATCCTTTCTCTGTCCAGACACAATCAGAAGTCTCTAGAAGTGAAGAGGGATGAGGTCCATAAGAACCGCTGCCATGTGAAGTTTCCAGAGCTGTTCTCCAGTATTCCTTACGCAGTCAATGTCACAGCAGTCAATGCACTGGGAAAAGCATCCACAGCCATCAGCTTTGAAGAAGCATCCATGGGTACTGCCATTTTTTTTCTTCTCTCTTACTTTCATGCCCCTCCATAGTATAGGTCTCTCAATATCATTCTCATTTGTTAGGTCATTGATTCCCAACCACACACAAACTTGCACACACACACTTTAAGAGCTTGTCAATGAGCTGATTAGGTGTACAATAGCCAGTAGTGGACAAAACATCACCACTCATTGTAATGTCAGGTTAAGTCAGGTGTTTATCGTCATTCTAACCATCCACAGTGAAGCAAATGGTGCAACACAATTTCAATACAAGAGTGCTTGAGTGTTTACAGGACAGGACTACACAGAATGCGATCAGAAAGTGCAAGACTTCAAACCACAAGAGTGAACAATGCAATAGTACAGGGCACGACAGCATTTAGTGCAGCTGACAAAAGAACGCTAGTGTGAGTGAATACAGCATTGTGTCAGATACAGTATTCTTGCAGTAATTAACTGTGGAGAAATGCAAAGATTTATGAGGCAAGGAATAACTGTAATAAATTACTTTTCTAAAACGGGGCAAAAATAGCCATAAAAATAGCAGCGACGGGATGAAAATGTGCTGTATACAAATAAAGGGAATGGTTTGGTGTAAGTTCTTTATGAGTGGGTGGCAGTTTGGGTGGGATTCTTGTTTATGGGGGAACAATGTGTATGTGCGCTTATGTGCTTTGGAGGGGGAAGCAGTTCAGTTCGGGAGTGTGTTTGTTTGTGTGTGTGTGTGTGAAGTACAGTTCAGATTTAGTTCTGATTCAGCAGTTTGATGGCCGGAGGGAAACTGTTTCCAATCCTGGCAGTGAAGGTGTGTGTGCTATGGAACCTTTTCAGTACAGGAGGGGTGAGTGGGGTCATCCACAATGCTGGTGGCTTTCCATGTGCTGTGACAGAGGGGAGAGAGACCCAGATGGTCTTTTCTGCTGTCCTCATGATGCTAGCCAGTGCACGGGTCTGTTAGAAGCCACCTCAAATCTGTCCAGTGATGCTGTGTTAGCGGCGGTTTCAAGTGAAGTCAAATCAGGTCAAGTAGGTTTATTGTCATTTCAGCCAGATGCACAGAACATAGTGAAACCAAACAGTGTTCCTCCAGGATCATTGTGCAACACAAACACAAAAACAGAAACGACACAAGACTACATACACTACATATACTATATGGACAAAAGTATTGGGACGCCTGACCATTTTACCTACAGGGATGCTAATGGCATTGCATTCAAAAACATAGACTGTAATATGGAGTTGGTTCCCCTCTTTGTAGCTATAACAGCTTTCACTCTTCTTAGAATGTTTTCCACAAGATTTTGGAGTTTCTGTGGGAATTTGTGTCCATTCATTCTGTAGAGTATTTATGAGGTCAGACACTGATGTTGGATGAGAAGGCCTGGCTCATAATCTCCGTTCTAGTTCATCCCAAAGGTGCTGTATGGGGTTGAGCTCTGCCAGGCAAGTTCTTCCACAACAAACTCACACAATCATGTCTTTATGGACCTTGCTAGTCATGCTGGAATAGACAGGGGCCTGGTGTTAGAAAGTTGGAAGCTTGACGTTGTCAAAAATGTCTTGGTGTGCTAAAGCATTAGGATTGCCCTTCATTGAAAATAAGGTCCAAACCCTGAAAAACAGATGTGTACTAATACTTTTATCTATATGGTGTAAGTGCAGATAGGAGAAAATAGTGCATCTAGAGCAAGAAAGAGAGTGCCAGAAAACACAAGAGCAACAAAACACTACAAGAAAACATTTACTGCAGATGACAGCTACAGTTCTCGTTTGAATGAATTTGGGTGCGCTCTCCCAGATTGGCAGCATATTATAATACAGTGAGACCTAGCTAGCGGGTAAACTAAATTGTGGACTGTGAAGAGCAAGAGTAATTGACGGCTCCGAGGCCAGGATTGGGAATTCTTGTGTTGGGTTATTATTGTATTCTTATATAGCGTGTCTTCTACACAGATTTCCTGTGACTTGCTTTTTTTTTCAGTCTTGCCTTTAAATTCACCCATTCCGCACGCATAGGGCACCTCTAAAATAGAAAGCTCTTAAGCCTGCATTCAAACATGCACAAAGAAATCGGCAAAGTACGGAATAGCTCAAAATAAATTTTACAGACTGTAAAACTGTTTTGATGTACAAAGTGATGTGTGCATTTGACCAAATGAGGGCAGTCGCCCTCCTGTAAACATCAACACAAACAATCCTGGCTGAAGCATAACCCGCACAGGCCGGGCAGCTGGCGAGAAAGCCTCGCTATCTACGGCCAGCCATGTGAATTACTCAAATCATGTTTGGCATCTCAGGCTGCATTTCATGCTCAGTCTGAGAATAGCCCTGTAATCATTTACTGCAGGGGGGTGAGAGAAGGGAAGTGCCCGAAACATCTGGCTCTTATTGTCAGGCACATAGACATTTGGGAACGGCCGAAACATTCTCCTTATCGAGCCAAGGGACACCACCCAGGCCCTCTCCACAGCTGGAAAGAAGGGAATGTGTGCTCTTTGTGAGGCAAAAAGGGGAGAAAAATCCAATAAGGAAGAAAAATAGCGAAGCTCCCAGCAACTAAATGAAGTGTTTACATGCATGGCTACATGCATGCTTGATAGTAATAAAAATGCTAATGCCATCTGGATTACTGGATTAACTGCAGAAATATTTGCCTCCTAGTGATAGGGATGATTTATGGGGGAACGGAGGCTCCCTTTTTAAATGGGCCACGGCTTTGGGAGTCAAATTTGATTTGATTCGAAAAGTGAGTTATGATTAGCGTACATTTCAGACACAATTAGGTAAAATATTGATGAAAACGTGTGCGGTCTTTATGCGCTGAAATGGTCCGGAAATATACAGTGAAATATTCCTACTGTAGCTACTGCCACTGTACATTCACACACTGTCATCGCTGTAATAATGGAAACATTATATTAAAAGGAACAAATATTCAACTGAATGTACATTAATGGGGGTGTAATGTCACAATGGGGGAAGTATTCATTCACTTTAGTTTTTGCTATGCAGTATCTTTCCAGTGCTTATAGCCATCATACTTATATTTTGATTTTGCAATTATTTTGATGAACAAAGAAGTATTCATTCAAAAACATAAATATATTTAAGAAATACAATTATGGAAAGTATTTACTAGAGGTGGGCATAGATAATTTTTTTTAATCTAGATTAATCTCATTGTAATCTTGATATTAATCTAGATTAATCTAGATTAACATGCCCCCCCCCCCAAAATTATCCCAATGCCTGTTTTTATAGTGTAAACCATAAATATGCCTCCAAATGTTCTCCCAGATCATTTTAAGTTCATTTTGAACTCAGTTTAATTCATTACCCTTAAAGAAAATGTAAATATTAACCCGAGGTTTAAATACGGAATAGTCAGGAACGAGAGAGAGAGAGAGAGAGAGAGAGATACAGAGCGAGCGAGAGAGAGACAGAGAGAGAGAGTGAGAGACAGAGAGAAAGAGAGAGACAGAGAGAGCGAGAGAGAAAGAGAGAGAGAAAGAGAGAGAGATACAGAGAGAGCGAGAGAGAGACAGAGAGAAAGAGAGAGAGAGAGATACACAGAGAGAGAGAGAGAGATGATCGCACGAATGAGAGAGAGACAGAGAAAGGGAGAGAGAGTGAGAGAGAGAGACGGAGACAGAGAGAGAGACAGAGACAGAGAGAGCGAGAGAGAGAGATGATCCGCGCTCCGGAAAAGTCACGAACGAGAGAGAGAAAGAGAGAGAGAGACAGACAGACAGACAGACAGACAGAGAGAGAGAGTAAATCTGCGCTAAAATATCAAGGTGAAAGTCATCATAGCTTGCGTAGTATAGAGCCAGCTCCCAACCCAACTTTGTGAATAGATTAACAGCGATATGTTTTTTTAACGCTGCTAATGGCCCAGCACTAGTATTTACATTATATCATCTTATACATACAAGAATTAAACATTTTAAGGTTCTCATGCTAATTTCACCAAGTGTGATTATAAGAGATGTTGCCAATGGCTGAGAAGGTGTTATGCAACAAGTGGCAATTCTGGTGAAGGAGTTTCCCAAAGTTCTTATGGACAACATTCTTAAATAACACTCAAATAGTGAAAGCTGCAGAGCTCCAGCAGAGAAATTAAGCATCACTGTTGGTACAGCTGGCAATAACGTGCAAGTGTGCTTCTCAGAACCATGACTTTCATGACTAATGATAAGGAAGGTAAGAGAGATGCCATCAGTCAGTCAAAAAGCAGCATGAACAGCACTTACACAGAGACCGTACTTCTTACTGTAGATGTCTTGAAACTGTAATTGCCAGCAATTGCAGCAGTAAAAGCACTGCAACAAAAAATTATAATGTAATGTGCCTAACTACTTGTATACTTCTTCATTTTGTTTAATCTTTTTATGTCTTTGAATAGATACTTTGCTCTTAGCTATTTAAGTCAAAATGTCAAATATGTACTGAAACAACAAAAATGTCTTGTTTCTTCACTGTATAGCTGATTGTGAATGATCATTGAATTATAAGATTACCCATACATTTATGCATTTGTCAGATGCTCTTATCCAGAGTGACTGTAATCATGTAACAGATGTGGTATTAGTTGTTTTCTCAAGGACTGTGATGTAGCATTGTGTGCATGTTACTGAACCTCATTCTATTGTATGTCATTGAAAACAGCAAGTCCAAAACTTTGCTCATGCTTATGTAAGTGTATGCAGAGCATAATTCACTCTCACTTGGCCCGCCTGACCTGGTAGGATGCCCCTCGATGCCTAGTGTAGATAATTGGTTTCCATAAAAGATGGGCCTGAGCAGAAACCCTGGACTATAGTGGTGATCCAGTTATAGATTTTGAAACACTGTTTTGAAATTTCAGATACTTGTTGACACTGTACTGAAATCATTACACCATTATTTTTTATGTAACTTCTCCACATCAGTGAACGTTGCTTTAACTCTAGACTTTGAGTTGTTGTCTTTGCGATGCTTTGCACTGCCGTGCCCTGCCATGTTTGCCCTGTTAGGTCATTTACTCACTCAGTCAGTCATGCATTCATTGGGTTTTTGTGCATGGGGCAAGCGGGCGCCTCCCCTTTTTCCATTAAAGCTTAAAGGAGGCTGAGAGAAGGCTAGTCATGTATTTGTCCCGGAGTGAGTTTAAACAACATCCGCACAGTGTTTCAGAGTCGTAAAGAGTGTTTGAGTCCTGCCAGGTCAGGACTCGGCCTATAAATCTAAGCCAACTGGGTGTCTACTATGAATAGTTAAGATGGAGGAGAGGGAGGAGGGGAGAGATGGAACTTACCCAAGAGCTCAGGGCATCTCTTTGTCCTTGTGTGTGTTTGTATGTGTGTGTGTGTGTGTGTGGGTGTATGTGTGAAGCTAAACCACAGAGCAAACACTCTGATCCTCAGCCACCACTGGGAGGGAGAAAGAGAAAGACCACTCTGTTGCACTCTGTCCATTTCCCATAAACCCCGGCTCAACGGGGCGGTCCAGGAAGACTCTCCTCGCATTCAAGAGATGTTTTTGCCTCTAAAGTCTTTCTCGAGACGTGTTGCGCTGTGGTTTCCCACAAAGATGTGTGTATTATGTCAAACAGATTTTCCCCTCAGTTGGGAAGAGGGACGTTAGTCACCACTGTCTCGTGCATATTTTCCCCTTTATTCTAATAAAGTGCCTTTCCGCTGCTATTTGTTTGCGCTAATCCCCAAGGCCGGCCGTTCCGAAACAGCGATTCAATCAGTATTGCAACATCAAGACTACATTCAGTCTTGGGGAGGAGGGGGGGTTCCCAGTTCTTATCTTTGTGCGATGATGGTTCACATTCATTTTTGTATGTGACCCAAATTGGTCTCTGAAAGGACCCATTTTCCAAAATTAATAACATGACGTGCATGATCCACAACATCAGGCACCATATTTGTGACAACCACTGCCCCTATTTTAATTTCAGCTCTTCACTAGCTGACAGTAGCTTTAAGTCTTTTTCAGGTCATTCTTATAAGGCAAGATACTACAGACAGAAATGGCTTGTAAAATGTAAAACGCCAAATATTTGTCTAACTCCGAGAAATCATTGGCTAATGCAGTTGCTCGTCCCTAACGTTTCTGCTCGAACCCTATTAGAACCCTATTCTGAAGGATTTCCCACTATGTAGTAGTATGCTGGATTATGTACTTAAATGATCTGAAAATAGTGCATAGCAATTTCTTAATTAAACAATTCGTCACAATAAGCTTAGATTTTGTGCAAAGTTATTCATTTTCACATCTGAGTGTATTTTACAGTATTGTAAAGAATATCAGTGATGAAAGGACAAACCTATTCACCCATCATGTCTGAGTGTCTGGCATACACAGCATGCACTGTGATTTCTGCCTGTTTTTCAGGCCAAATTTCAGTTTATTGGTGGTCTGATGTGTGCGGTTTCGGGGGGCGGGGGTTGTGATGTTTGTGGGTGTTTCCTTATTAACTGCATTAACTAGGTTTGTTCAAGCGCTCATACAATTACATGGATTTTGGACATTTTGGTTGCTTGTCTTGCATTAAGCGATCTTATGAGCTATCACCAGACAGACACACACACACACACACACACACACACACACACACACACACACACACATACACACAAAGTAACAAGACACAGACATATCATTTTATGCCATGTAAAAGTCTGCATGTCTTGTCTCTGCTCTGTTTGAATAAATGGATTCACAGAGTTTAACATTTAGTACAGTGTTTTGTTGTTGTTTATTTTCTATTGCTGCAAAATAGCTCAGAGAGAGAGAATATTGGCTTCACCTGCATGTGTGCACCATTGTATTTTGCTGGTTTTAGTTTCTGAAAGTAGAGTGATTTTTGAATGAAACAGGTTTATTGGAAATCGGTATCTACCTGTAGAGGCTGTTTTTCACAGACAGCAGGAGCTCCCATGCCGTGGCATGTCAATTGGACTGAGCGTCAGTGTGAGAATATAAATTGTAGGGTTTAACTTTGGCTGATTCTAATGTGCGTATACACCATTATAATACCATTCCACTTTTTTTTTTTCCTGCTGACACAGTGCTGACACAAAATTTGACAGGGTGAAGTGCTCATACACAGAATAAAGGTACACAGTGTACCTCTGCAATGACACGAGGGTCAAGGCAAGCAGGATGTAATTGCAGGATACAAAAGGCTTAGAGTTAAAGAGCTACGAAATGCATTACCGCAAAAAGTGATTGCATGGTTACTATATAACTGATGTATTGTGAAACATCGGGTTATTGGGAAAAAAACCCTTTGCACTACTGGGGGCGGGGTGGTTTTGCTGGATCTTATGAGGCCATTGAAAAATATCCTTTTTAATGTTACAGACCTGAGCTTTAGTCTCTGAAGTCCATTTTATGAGCCGGCTGTGTGTTTTGCTCTGTTTCGAGTTTAGATATTTCCCTTTTGCCCATCCTGGGCATCCGTATGCATCACACCACTGGCTCTCTCACCGCACTGATCTAAGACAGGGCTCGACCATCCTCCTATTTACTACAGACAAGACTTTTCCACAAAAAAAAAAAAATTAAATGATCAGTACTTGGCCCCGGATCATCATTAACATTGTACAACACACAAGATGATCTAAGGGACCTCCATGTAAACAAAGGAAGATAAATGCAAGAAAACCAACATAACTAGTTCCAAAAGAAAGTTTTACAAAAAGTGACAAGTGGTTAACAAAGAATCCACAAACAGACTGAAATCTAAGCTGTGTTTATACTAATTAATTAAATGAGCACACCTGGAACTAGACACAGGTGAGCCGGGTAATAAGAGGGTGGGACTAAGGTGGGACTAAGATCAAAACATAATCACATGGATCAACACATAAACAAAGGCACATGGAACATGTAAACAATGGCATTGACCAGAAAACAAGAAGAAGACAGTACATTTCAAAAAGCCAAAATGTTTTAACTTTGGTTTCAATCTGACTAAGGTCTGCATGTGCATGTGGACATCAAATCTCTAATCCAGTTTCTGTTCACACAACCCTTAAAAAACCTGTGTCACATTTACTGTTACGTCATCCCTGTAATGTGAATGTACCCCAAGATACTGTCTCAATATGATCCTGGTCTTTCCACAGTGAAACCAGACCCCCCTGAGAAGGTGGTGGCCAGACCCATCCCCAACAACGTCCGGCGGCTGGAGGTGACCTGGAACAGTCCATCCACATGGCCAGACATCGACAACTTCCCCCTGAAGTACTTCCTGCGCTACAGGCCGCTCATCAGAGACCAGTGGCAACACGTAAGAGCGGTTCTGTTCTGTTCTGTTCTGTTCTGTTGATTTCTGTCATTTAACATGCCTTCACTGTCCTGACACTGCTGAATACACACTCATACACACTACTGTCAAATCAAGAGTCACAAAGACCCTTATTGTCATATTATCCATATACAAGTAGACAGCAGAACTGAATCATATTCCCTCAGGGCTTTAGGGTAAAACACTGCAAAATCCAAGAAAAGGTCGGCATTTACTGGGCCACACACAACGGATTGCCAAGAACCTATTAACACATACTTTAGGAGATGGTCGGAGATGCATTTGGAAAGTTTGAGTGTACATGTTCCATCAAGCCTATCGGGACAAAATCTCTTCAAAAACAGAAAAAACAGAGAAGGAAATATATTCTTATATTATAATGGAAGTTAAACTTTTTTTGATTATTTTACATTAAATGTGATTGAATTGCATTTGACCATTTCTCAAATATGTTAACCAGTGTCAGGGAAAATATCTTTTATTAAATGCTTTCTTTACTGACAGTGTTGAATAATAGCTATTTTAGCTTCTCTTTAAAGCGAACAGATGTTGGAGCAAATCTGATTTCCATGGGGAGCTGGGCAGCATAATGACTAAATGCCATTTCACCCAGTTTAGTTGCAGATCGCTACCTGACAAGCTTATGTCAATCTGAGATCTAATTCTTTAAACATAACAGAGATTTATACCAAATAAATGACTGTTACACAGTGTGTAATACTTTGAACTGAATTCTGTATTTTACAGTATCTGTTCTTATGATAAGAGGACATTAAGGACATTGTAATGATTTAACAACCGAGAATGAATAATTCCTCTAAAATGAGTTCAAACATGTTTCAAACGTGAGATGTAAAATGGATGTATATATTAATTAAAAAAAAAATGTAAAGAAAATTAATGATTACATTTCAAGGTGAAGTGTAGTTACAGTAGGGTGGGACAGACTGCAAATGTTGAGGTGTATAAAATGTTTTAACCTTTAATTTACATGCATATTTGGAAATGTAATATTCGTGGGACTCAAATTGTGCCCCAATTGTGGAATCACCCAAAGGGGGTTCATTTAAAACCATTTTAGGTTCTAGTTACTTGGCTATGTTGTAAATAAGGATGACACTCAATACACCAATGATTGATACTTTGTTTAAACTATTTTTTCTGTGAGTTAAAAGTAATAATAGATTTTAGTTTCTTTAATAAATGCAAACAGTATTTCTGAGATGGAATCATCTCAGGGGATTCTGGAAGAGGATGCCCTTGTTAACATTTCCTAATGCAAATCGATCTCTATCTGTCTAGTATGGCCTCATTTATGTATAAATTCTACATGGACAAATCCTGTGTGGACCTGCATTATCCAAATGTTATAAGTGTAAATGCACTCCAAAACGCTGACTGAGAAAACAATTTAGCCTGAAAGTACGGTACAAAACACTGAATCACAATATAAGATGTATATATCGATGCAAAACATAACTCAAAGCTCAGCAATAAAATACAGAACAATCAATATATAGTGAGTGTGAGATTGACTCTTTAATGTATAGATGTCTAATATATAATAATAGCAGCCCAGTGCAGTATAAGTGACACGTAGGCTATTACATATAGCTGCATAATAATG
This sequence comes from Hemigrammopetersius urotaenia, assembly GCA_037974485.1. Taxonomy (NCBI): domain Eukaryota; kingdom Metazoa; phylum Chordata; class Actinopteri; order Characiformes; family Alestidae; genus Hemigrammopetersius; species Hemigrammopetersius urotaenia. The sequence continues at coordinate 2,666,591 of JBBPDC010000035.1, forward strand.
GATTAAATTGCCAACCTAATGAACAGTGCTTCAGTGGAAAAAGAGGCTGTCATGGAGTAAAGGGACTTTTCCATTCGCTTCTCATATTCATACAATGGACATTAGCTTCAGCTCTTCTTACGTATGTTCATACTGAGTTTATGGCCAAAAGTACTTTGGTTTGGCCAAGTGGTCGGTTTAGTTTTCCAGGCACTGTTGGAGATGGTCTTGCATCTGATGCCTTGAGAAAAGTCTCTAATCTCTTCTTGAAGAGGCCTTCAAAAGCTCTTAAGAACCGATGGGCCCATCAAGAAGTAAATCACAGGAATTAGACCAATCAGAGCCTGAGGGATTACAGTGGAAATCTCAGCTGGTATATGCCATCTCCAAACTGAAGTGAAAGTTGGATGTTTCTGCTGGGATCTGATTGGCTGATTGGGTTCTTATGATAGAAATGCTTGTTAGAGAGCAGGTCTGGACTTTTCTGCACATTTATTTCCACTCAGTGAATGACACAGATGGCTTTGATGCCTCGACAGCAAACAAAACTGAAATTGCTTGGATTATGGTGGAGATTTTAGAAATGCACCTCCAGCCATGGGCTATAAGGGGTTATACAGTCTAGATCTCGCACCTGCTTTCACAATGTTTTGTCTGTGTGAGTAACTTGCAATTGCCCTCTCAGCACCTCCTAATCGTACAAATAAAACCTTAACTGACTTTGTCTGACAAACTAGTTTCTCTCAGGCCTGCTTTGCCTCGAGGCATTCCATACAGTGTGCAAAAAAAGTGATTTCCCAACCGACGAGGATCAATATGGGACCGTACTGAGAGGAAAGATTCGTTAGCACCAGTTAAACAAAAACGATTCACAAAACATCGACCGCTGCCGCGGAGACATTGATGCGAGCTCACAGTACAGAATTAGTTGCACAGGGGATGCCACTAGATTTCCTTATATAACAAAGTTCATTAATAAAGAAATACTTCACAGTTCAGCAAGATATAGAAGCCTCGGTTCAACCTACAATTTTTGTTGACTCCAGGTATGTCAGTGCTGAGGGAATGTAAATCTACTGTTGAAGAAAGACAAAAAAACACACAAATAAAAACAAAAAACAGGTGATGAGTAGTGGCTTTTAAGTCTCTGCGCTCTGTTTTAGGCACAACTGAATTTCCACAGCAAATTGTCTGTTTTGCTGGAAGAGGCTCATTTCATGCTGTGCGATGTGATTTCCAAACCCGTGAATTTAGTCCAACCCTAACCCTATGAATTATTCAGTAACTACTATGAAACTAATTTGTAAGCTATAAAGTTGTGAAAGTGAAAGACTGTTCCACTCACAGCATAAGGAGTTACCCTCCGAAGATCGTATCAGCCATATCGGGAAGCTTTCCGAGGAACATTTAGCTCGTCCATGGTGTAGGGGTCGGCGTTTCAGCCGTGCCGCACATGTGCAAACACTCACTGTATCATTGTAAGAGGGCTTTTGAGAGATGAAAGAGCCAGGTTGGAGTGTAGGAAGCCATCCATTCTGCTGCGGAATGGGGGAATGACATAGACATCGCTGACTGATGAATGGGGATTGCATGCAGTTTCAAAGGCAACAAGAACAGTTTCACTGTGAATGATGGGAGGACTGTGTATAGTTAGCATGTGTCCACTTCTGTGTCCATTGTTGGGATGAGAGTCTTTCTATATGTCTATAATTCACATCAAAAATATATATATATGTAGTTATGGTATTACTATATATTGAAATTTGATCCTTGAACCTATACATTTACATATATA
>JBBPDC010000035.1:2678985-2715060 GCA_037974485.1 Hemigrammopetersius urotaenia
GCATGTATCAAAATAAAAGCCCCAGAAACCCAACATAGACCCACACGAAACAGAACAGAACAGGGCATAAACAAACAAACAAACAGTGGCCTCTAGCGGCCGTCAGCCGTAACATGATGTCACAAATACAACACATTTACTTCAGATTACCGCAACCTATTAATGCTGTTCTAAGTTCTAAGGAGCGCTCATGCCCTGTTCAAAGAGCTACAGTCCTAAACACACAGTAACAAAAGCAGGCTGTTTAATTCTAAGAGATAAACAGAGATTGGAAAATGTAAGAATAAATTATGATGAATTATGAATTGTATTTTTGGTAGAATATGGATCCTTTATAAACAGTGTCTTTCAAGACTATCTGAAATAGAAGCCCCTGATTCATCAAAACACCCAGTAACTCACCTGGATTTCTGATTTGTCACCTGATCAAAAACATTGATTGCGTAGAGGCTCATTTACATATTGCAGCCTTAAATATTGTAGAAACTAAAATCACAATAACAATTTACAAACAATCTATGGTGCTGCCCTATTGTGAAGTGCTGGAAATTGTACGCGATTACTTATGCATTGTGTCCTCCGAAGTGATTTTGTGTCCTAAGAATTTATGACTAGAACGGAGACGATGATGAGTCACTGTAAAAGAGTGCAGCTTCGTTAGGGCTTTGTTTATGTGCTTAAAGTGTCAGGGACTGGAAAGCTTTTCAGAGGGTAATTAGGCAAAATTGGAGGCTTCAAGTTGAGGCCTTTGATGTCCACTTGCATGGTGAGTTATCAGGGCATGGCAATGTCAAGCTGCATTCAAGGAGTGATTTGCTGAAGCATTATCAGCTTAATTAGTCAGCCAACCACAGAGAATATGTCTCTGGTCTAGCTGCCTTATTTCCATACATATACATTCTATCAAAACAAATGCCACTTTTGCTTGAATTTTGCATACATTTGGGACCTGGGACAATATAAGCTCAGCTATGGAATGTTTGGATTGCACACATACATACATCATTTGAGAAACGCAAGCTTCAGATTTAGAAGTGTAATAATATATTCATAATAGATATTTTTAAAGAAAAAATAAGCATACACTGGTCATTGATACTGCAGCAAATCTCTCCTTAACTTTGCCTTATCCTGATAACTCACCATGCATCAAAGGTCTCACAATTTGGCAGACAGAAATACTGCATATACAGTGTTGTCTGTCACACAAAATAAGGTGTAGTAATTATTCACCATGTAAAGTACATAAATTCCTGCCAGTATCCCCCCCTGCAATTAGTGTCAAGCAAATGCCATGTATTCATGCAACTTGTTTAATCCACGCATTTTAATACACAGGAGGACGTTTGTGACAGACCTCACTAACATGTGTTTCAGTTTCATGAAATAGCATTTATGGAATCACTGACATCTGTGAACTTTGTGTACATCCATGTAATTAAGTGACCTAAAGGTTCAGGTCAGTAGTAAAAGCTGTGGGCATCAAATATCATTACGCTTCCCAGGCAGTTTTGTTCTTTTAATTCCATCTGGTTCTTTTCTGCCCACAATCTAAAAGGAACTAAGGGAAACACACTTATGTGGGTTTGTGAGGGCTGATAGAGTACACTGTGGTCAGCTGAGCAGTTACACCGTATGAGTAACTTGGCCTCTCTATTCACTCGCAAGATGCTGACTTGTGAGTTGTACTGCTTGAAATCCAGTTTCAGGTGTGATTTGTAGGCCTAGGCTTATTTTAGCCAGTCTTTATTGGTTTTGTTCTTCGGGCGCTCAAATCTTTGGCCAAACTCTTTGACCATGAGCTGCTGTATAATTTGAATGCTACTATGGTATATCTGTGTGGCTTTCTTTTGACGTGGGTAAGTTAACTAGGCAGTATAAAACTCAGAACAGGCTTTGTGGGTTTCTTAACTGGGTTGTTCTCAAGCCTGTTTAATGAAGGGTGCTCATCAACTGTCTTTCATTCATTTTTCTGTCGTCATTGTCAGTCATGAATATCATTTGACTCTTCTTTCAGATTACAGGCAAAAAAATAATCCTGTGTAGTAAAAGACTAGGATTTAGAACATTATCAGTCCAAAATAATAGCTACATTTTTTGAAACACCTCCATTGTGCAGTCGGTTGTTTATCTGGCTTACCTCAAAGATGAACGAACCAACCCCTATCCCTTTAAAGCGCACACCATTTAAGGTTTTCTCTGGAGAGCTGTTTGTAAGAGTAGGCAGTTAGATATTTTCGGCCTTGGCTGAGGCTTTCGTTGGCTTCTCCTTTGATCAGCCCAAAGCCTTTTATCTCTAACAGATCTCTCTCCCGCAAGAATAGCAAGAGAAGTCACGAGTGGCCGTAATCTCCACAGGGACAGAGCACAGCAAGGTGTGCATAGTCAGACTAAGAACAAACCGCAGGTAGACCGAGCGAGTATCAGTGGCTGGTCTCTGTTTGCAGAGGGCTCAGAGCTGCACACTCCAGACGTGTCTGTGGCTAAAGCTGTGCATGAACCGTGCAAGTTGGAACAGCGGTAATAGAATACTCGGGCTCTTCCCAGCATCTATGAATCATGGGGGCAGAGTACTTTATCTTCTGGAGTGAGCGCCCCTCTGTTTGGGAATCATATACAATAGAGCTTCAGGCACCTGTTAATGTTCACATGAGACTAATGTTCACACGACTCTGTTCAGTGGGTCTGGGTTTACTTCAGAATTTGGAATAAACCTGCAGTTTACAGTACACAGAACACTGCAGCCATAGTCTGTTCTCTCAGAGAAGCTACCAAGATCGTAATTGATTGTCATTGTTTGATTGCCAAAGAGAGATGAGGGTGTAAAAACCTATTCTAAGCTTCTCACAAGTCATTCCTGGACCTTTTTTTCTCCTCATGACTCATTTGGCCCCTAGCCGAAATCGAATGAGCCGGCAGAGACCGAGCTCAATATTCCTTGTGCCAATTATGTTACAAAGGCAAGAGACTTTCCAGCGAAACTCTGATCTTTGCCAGACGGCCTTGTGAAGTCTGACATTGATTTGAATCGCTCAAATACGGATGACATGTTTGTTTTTTGGACTTTCGCGCTGTTCGTGATGTGGTAACATGTCAGAGAGAGAGCTTTGCCCTGGACCGCCTCTGTAATTATGTGCGGCAGTAACATGGCGCCATGTTAAATGCCAAGCTGCTGAGCCTGGTGTCTACTGAAATTGGTTAGCACCGTCATTGACAGCGAGGCCCTACTGCAGCGAGAGCTCGTAATTCTGCCAGACTCTGCAGAATGAGTGCTGAGCATCGCCGGCTCTTGATATTGTTGCATCAACAAGGGGTTCCAGGTTTGGTGTAAGCATGACTCACAGTGCCGGTATACTTTGGCCTCTTGCTTGATGTAAATCACTGCCGTTCCTTCCGACGGATAAGTGCTCCAAACGACTACATTTCCATGAAAGGCTCTGCTGACTCCCAGCTGCAAGTTTTTTGCCTTGCAAGTTTGTAATCAAGACTTCTGGCCAAGTCTTCAACCATGGAACAAGGAAGTCGATCAGTCTGGGGTACTTTTTCTTCTCTTTTTTCGGTAATCCCGTGATGAATTAAGAGGACCTAAATGTTCAATCCAGTCTACCTTCTAGCACAACTGGCTGAGGCTGCAACTATCCCGGGAAGGCAGCCAAAGCTTAGTGAATAGCTGGCATCTGGTAGCCATCTTGTCCCAGCCAGTGCCTGAAGGAAATTCCAGGATCTCTGGATGAGAGGCCGTGATAGGTTGAGTACAGGGTAGTGCTTCGCGGCCTTATCCACTGTATGACCAGTTTGTTTCATGTCATAACCGATGTCTGTATTCCAAGTAAGCTCCGAAACATCATCCATGCTGCCTCTGTTTCAACTGTAACCTCAGAATGAATGAGGGCTTCAAATCCATTGAACACATATCCAGAGTCTTTGTCCCAGTAAAGACAGCGGATCTGACGCACATGGCAGATGTTCCAGCGCAGCCTTTTGTCCGCTTCTGTCAGATTGTATAAATACTGCATTCAGAAGAGCCAAGGACGCGCACTATTTTCAGTCAGCCTTAGCTGATCACACTGACATGCTCATATTGCAGGGCTATTGCACAGAGGCCTTGACTGTGCTATTTCATCCAGCCTTCCATTTGCACACTTGTTTATTTGCTTGGCGGTGTTGTTGCTTGAGCTAAATTTAATTCTACACTTCCTCAGGGACAGTTCTTGTGGCTTAAATGCATTAAGGGTGAGCTGTGAGGTACATTGTCTGTAGTGCGAAATCTTGACTACCTCAGCATTGTTGTGATCGTTCTTTTGTTGGCGGACCACTTTGCCTAAGTTATACACAGCTGTCATACGTTCTGTAACCCAGCCTTGGTTCATGATTTAATTTGCCCTCTTTCCAAGTTTCCCTCTGCTGAGGTCCTGCCACAGCAGTCCACATGTGATATTAATTATGCAAGCTATAGGCAAAATGGAATCCGAGAGGAGCCGGTCTCTTGAATCCACAAGACCTTCAGCTTTTCTCTTCCACCCTGTCAAAAACGTTGGTTGTTAAACTTCTGCCTGAGGCAAGTTAGTAATGTGCGCCACATAATTTCAGTACAGATCTTGTTACCATGACAACAAAATTCCAGTCTTTTTTCTGGTAACTGCTAACTACCGACTCTTGCCAAACCTTGCAAACTTTAATTCTAGGCTATGTCATATCAAGTAATAATTTGTGGATAAAGTGTATATCTCTAAACAAGTCTTTACTTCTCCCCCTCCCGTATTTAACCGGGTACTTTTCGTGTACCTAGAAGGACGAGGCTTTAGCTCTTCTGCAAATCAAAACAGTGAACTTGGGTGCAATTTTTGCAGGCATTGCAAGTCAATCAGCTTTAAGCCACACCGTTATCTGTACAGTGCTGGGTGGTCTTTGTTCAAGTTACAAGGAGAGAATGCTGGCTATGGCTCCCCCTTGTCTCCACATCCTGGACTGTTTAGTGAGCTTTGCCTATCCAAACAACGGGGAAGATTACTTACTCCTTTATTTTCTTTGAGTCGCTCTAAATCTCTCTGTGTGAAGATGCATACAGCAACTTTCTCTTTTTTCCCTGTGAAGACCCTCAGTGGCCCTGCGCTGCAGGGGACTCTGGGAAACCAGCATCTTGTTTTCATCTAGTTCTTACAAGGGCATAAGGAGGAGATCTTGTCTGTTTTTCAAAATGGCTTTTAAAAGACTCCTTCCACAGGACCGCGTTGGCTTTTTTTTCTTCATTCACAAGACCTTTAAGGGAACTGTTAAATTTAAGCACTACAAACACCATTAATTATTACTGTTGTGCAATTAGCAATCAGGCTAAAAGACCATGGCATTAACACACAGACAGCACAGCCTCAGTCAGAAGTTTGTGTCACATTCATTCGCACTAGATCAGTTACAGTTTCATGGCCAAATTAAAGAATACCGTATACAGTGACAAATGTACCCGACTGCTCTGTTATGTTCTTTTGTTTGATGAAGATCACTGCGTCGGCTTTATTGCTTTTTAGAGAAAAAAAATGGAACGTTAAACAAAGAAACCCTGCTCCCCTACCTGCTCCCCTCAAGGCTGGATTGTGTGTTCAAATAATGCACTATAAAAGCTGACAGATTGTGGCACACTGTACTGTGCTTGCCACTCTATACTATACTTTTAATTATGACTGGTCTCTGACTCTATATCAGAATATACTTGAAATACACTTTAAGCATTGCATAAGTTGCTCTGCAGACTTGCAGGAGACACACCAGGTACCAAATGCGCTGCTACTTGAAGCGTTAAAGTTCAGGAACATTATACTTTCCTATTTGTGCGGCTCATTAAGCAGGCCGAGGTCAGGCTAAATCAGCTTTCATCATTGGGCTTGTCATTTTATTACCTTCTGCTGACCTTTTCAGGCTAATAATGCAGGTGTAAATGCCATTCACATTGATTTGTTTGTCCAGAAGGTCTGTTTTGTATGTGTGAATCAGCGTGGGACTGACACACAACAGTTTTTGTTTCACTGCGACCAACAAGTTGGGCACTTTTCCAGCGGACGTTACCCTGCATCGCGCAGCTCTCTTTCCACTGGGCTGCATTGTATGTGAAGGAATGTGCCAAATTAGGGATGCTGTCTATTTTCAGCGCCCCTACACACATTTTCCCTTGTAAAAAAAGGATCCCATTGAGTGTTTCTCCATGACTCATTAGAGACTGTGCTTAGACATGCCCAGCATTGAAAGGGTGCTAATAAGTGACTCTGCAGAGATCAGGCAGGGATGAACACGTCTGGATTTAGTTCATTTATCAATAAAAAAAACCAGCTGTCATTATTTAGAATAGCCAAAACAAATTATTTTGCTCTTGACTGTTGGAAAATGCTTGCGGTACAAACAAGCCACCTTCACCTTGCCTTTTTAGCTGACCTTTATATTTCTGTTTGTTCCCAAACAAGGTCTAGCAAGCAGAAGGAACAGGCTAGCCATGAATATTGCTGCAATAGGGGGTGTCCACAGTGACCTTATATCAGTGAGCCATAATGACAATAATCATGAATCTGAAAGCAAAGTGGGGGCTGCTAAACTTTCTCGAGCCTTTTATGCCGAGTCTGAGTTTAATGGAGTCTCAGAATTCTGGCAGGGTTTCTGCATTCCTCAGCCTTCTCCGAGCTGTTTGTCCTACTCTTAGCCCAACCCCCCCAACCCCAGGCCTCAGGTCCTTGGCCCTTTACCCTACTCTCTCTCTCTGTCTCTCTGTTTCTTTTCTTCCCTCTATTGTAATACACAGTATTTATAGGTTACTGTGGTGAGCATTAGCCTTTCTCCAACAATGACGGTTAAAGCCGAGCTGTGAAGAAGCCGAGCTGCCCATAACTCGTGCCAAGAGTTGCTTTTCAGAACTGTCTTACAGTTGCTTGTAACTCAGTATAAAAGGTAGATTTATCAAATATAGAATGAAATGGGGCTAGAGCTCTGCATGGAAAGCCTGCATGGAAATGGGCTCAACTGCATGGAGATGGCTTACTGTTTGTTCAGTGTCGGGATATTAGTCTTGATTTTGTTGGACGACCCTGCAGTCTATTTCTGGAGGATGGCCACTGAACCTGTGGCCTGTTTGGATGAGTCATAATGGGTGATAAACTCATCCACGTGCATGCATTCCAAAATCTGATAGTTACCATAGTGCTTGTCACTCATCCATTCCCTGCGCGCATAAATTTTCATTTTGGTACGCATATGTAGATCCCACATCTGGATGGCATATGTGATAAATTTCTTCTTTTTCCGCATATTCAAGTACGAGAAATCATGGTCGGAAAAGTCCTTCTGCTCTGCTCTCACATTTGATTTATTTATTTGTTTATTCATTTTGGATTGGTTTAACTGTAGAATAGCACATAGGACTGTCAGCGAACAAAACTTTTCATGTGTATCTGACGGATCTTATAGCATTCCTAAAACCAACAAGGCATTAATGCTCAATAAGGCAGTAACGGCTAAGAGAGTCATCTGATCACTGTCCTTGTGTGCTAGGGGGAGAATGAGTGTGGTTCCATTCTGGAATTGTTAAGTAATTATGTAAAGTTGTGCCTTGTTGTGGGTTCAGTATTAGGATTAGTGTTCAGAGCCTGTGGGATGATGTATTAACTGGCTCATGTAACAGTTTGAGCTTTATTTGCCCTGTACAGTCTCAGACTCTGATGTTATTGGTGGGTCAAGTACTAGGATCGGGTGGTATAATAGTAATGCTAAGCAAATGCTAACCAGCATTTGGTGATCATGTATTAAGTGAAAAAAAAATTCTATTTTTCAGATTTGCAATTTTGCAGGAAGAGGGTTGTGATTTTACTGTTAAATATAGCAATTGAAATCCCGTTCAGAACATTAAAGGGCCCATATCATCACTTTTCTGGAATTAAAACATTGAAATGTTGCTTCAAATGGTACATTTTTTATATATCTACCCTTACTCTGACTTTTTAGCTCCGCCCATTCATGCACCAACACTTTCAGTGGTTACAATTAGTAACTCACCTGGAGCTGTGATAGGTTGCCCTGTCAATAACGCTGTTTGCTTAGAGGCTCATTTGCATAGTGCAGCCTGTTGTTATGACAGCAGAGAGTGATATTGCTGTAACATTTAACAGATAATAGATTCTGCAGCCCTTCTTCTTTGTCCTAAGGTCTCCCACCCAACCTTCCAAGGAATTTTTAAAGATAGTTTGAAGGTATGAAGAAGACCACTTAATTGTTAATTATTATTAGTGTCCATACACAAACACACGCACACACACACACACACACACACACACACACACACACACACACACACACACGTTAGCCATAACATTCACATGCTACTACTTAAGCCCACTTATCTGCTTTAGTCTGAGTGAAAAATGACCAAAATGACGAGAAGAAATATCTTTATATATTTAGAAATAAAAGTTGATAAAAGGAAAAAATGTAAGGTAAAACAAAGAAACAGTTGTTCATCAGACTATCTCAGTTTTTAAATTTTTCTTCACGCTAGTGTTGTTAAATATCAACCCTGGCATTTGATCTTTTCTGTACCAGAATTTACCAACTGGTACAAATGAGACTGAACGTCAGACCCAGTATATTTAATAACAGTCTTAGTGACCTTGTCCTGCAGGAGCGCTTAATCTGATGGCCAACAGTAATTTGTGTCCGCCTCCACTAACTGTGCCAAAGGCACTTTTCAGCACCCTCATGTGTTTGTGCAACCAGGCTGGAGCCCCTAATACAAATAAAGCTTACACAACCCTTAAACTTGAGTTCTCCCTAATGGTGCCCAAGCTCACACTGAGCTGAATGTTAGATGGTGGGAGGTGAAGCTAATGAAGGTATTGTTCAAAACTTGTTTTTAACTGAGGATTAGCAGAACTATGTTTGCCTTCGTCAGCTGCTTCTCACTTCTGTCTAAAGCCTAGCAGGTGGGAGGTTCCCCTGGACATTTCAATTATATATGACCTTTTCTTCAGCATATATGCCTGTCTCTGCTGTGGAGATGGCGAGTACTGTACGAGGTGAAGTAGTGTGGTGTGGAGTGTCAGTCTTTGGTGTTGTAGGGGGAAGCCGGAATGTTGGTGTGGGTGGCATTAAAGCAGCACCATGCTGTGCTGTAGTCGCTCAGAGCTGCAGGTGCGTCTACTTTGGAATGTCTTTTGGGTTTGAATTTCCTTTATCAAGTACTGAATTGTTTCTCTGGGTGTGATGCCTGCTGGCAGGAATATAAAAATCGATTGTGATGTACGTCATGTCATTGTTGTTGATATTTCAGAAGGGAGTAACCTTGTTAACTGTTATTGTGATTTGATAACACTTCACTGAAGGCCAGTGTTTGTAAAGCTTCATGACCACTGTGTTGCCAAATCTTTTTTATTCCACGTGATTTTAAAACCCTTCTTTTGGTTCATCCTTGATGAAATTTTGACACACTGTAGCTGTCATTTTTAAACATAAATTCATACATAAAAAGAGATAAAAATGGTAAAAATTGAGAGAGTCTCACTAGCAGTGCTGTAGTGACTGCATTGTAAGAAGAAACTGGGTTCTAGCCGCTTCATGCCATTATTGTTTCTTACCTATACTTTTGTTTTAGTTTATTTTTTGCATATTTTTCTTACACAAATTTGAGTGTCATTAAAAAAAAACATCTTAAAGTATGTTACATGGTGTATAGGATGTTCTGTTTCTGCTGTATCGTTCCTCTCTTACTTTATAAGAGAACATTTTGAACCTCAGGGTTTGTAAATTAGGGTTGGATGGTGTAATGGTAATATTTAAAAATAAGGGTGTTTCAAAATAACGTCAAATTTCTATCCTTCGTTTATGTAGTAAACACCCAGTTGTCCAAATAAACACAATCCTCCTATTTACATTTTAAGGGAGGGGCTTGCTGATTGGTGGCCTGGGAGTTCATAATCAAGGGGCAGAGAAAAGCAGTGGATGAAAATCTCTCCGTGCACACACACACACACACCACAGAGCAGTGTTTTTTTTTTGCTCTAAGATATTAGTTTTACGCTCTAAAGAAGTGTTGTTTTAGCATCAGACCTTGTATTGTGGTTTGTGAAATGTTTGACCTGCTAACTGAGTTATCATTAGCTTATCAAGGAACTAAATAATTGAATAATTAATAGATAATTGGTGAGCAGTATGTTGGTAAAGTGACAGTCACATGTGAACACAACACAGCACGCAGTGTGAACAGCACCAAATTCTTCCTCTGTATTTAACCCATTCACCAAGTGAAGCAGGAACACAGCGTCCGGGGAGCAGTGTGTGGGGATGGTACCTTGCTCAAGGGAACCTCAGTGGTGCCGTTAGCAGTCCTGGGATGACCTTCTGATCACAGGGGCAACTCTCTAACCACTAGGCCACCAGCTGCCCGTAACTTAAGCAAGCTAAACACTTTTTGATTTCGAAATTAAGCAGAACACACCTATGCAAAACAAAAAAATATTCAGTTTCTGTTTCTGTTTCTCCATTTTTCGTGGCCAGCTGTCATTAAAAAGATGCGGTTATCAAGGTGTTGGTCTGACAGTGATGATATATGAAATACTCATATTTCCTGTGTTGTGGCTTCTGGTGTGAATGCTGTATAGAAAGCAGGTAGAAAGACGTGGCTTGTGGCTTTGAGGGTTTTGAGGGTGGACACACCTTTCTGCTAAATATGTCAGATTCTTGAGAATGAGGAACCTGGGCAGGTTTCAAATATCAGAATGGATCAAAGAGCCACTGTTGGCTGTAGAATAGACCACACGGATCAGTGCAAAGAGACATGATTTCGACTCTCAGACAGCAATTTATGTAACTTTAGCTCAGTATAGCTGTATATAAATGCACCCTGTTGTACTGGATATTGCTTTATTCAGTTCTCCTGACAGTTGGGTTCTGGGGTTAAAGCTGGATCGAAAGCATGTTATCCCAAAAGTGAGAGAAAGGAGATCATATGGTGCCTCAGCTATACTTCACAGTATTTCTGCTGAAATCGGTGATGGATTACAGCTTCAGTCTGTGGTTTGGAGAGCTTATGTTCTGCTGAACTCAGCTTTTCCTTCGCCTCACATTTCTAATGGACTTTTTGCATTAAGCATATGAAACCTTGGCCATGCTCTCTCTCGCTACGAACATCTGATTCTTCACCACTGAAATTAGACTTGCCGTTGTTTTATAGCGTGCAATGGAGGTTTTGTCATTAAAGTGTAATAATGGGAGTCACCATCTGTGGCTAAAATATTTGAGGGGATAATCTTTACCAAGCTGATTTTGATGTTTAATGTAATGAAGAAACCACTTAGAGGATACAGCTCTTTAAATTTACTGTGAAGCCAATAATGAAGTTGCATCTTATGATCATTGTCAGGCAGATTAGACTGACAATGTGTTCTTCATCTAACAACAATAATAACAACAACAGCAACAACAAAACAACAATAACTATACGGATAACCCTAATACTACTACTATTAATAACAATAACAACAACAAAACCACAACAACAATAATAATAATAGTCATTATACAAAATCTAATAAAAGTAATGTGTTAAATGCAGGAGATTTTTCCTCCCCAAAAGGTAACATTACTGAAGAAAGTCGTATTTTATGACTTTATGAACATTATTTTTAAGCTACATCACATGACATCACTCCAAATATGGATGCTCATTTGATAATTCCTGAACAGTGATATTTTCCAGATCTCTCTGTGTCCTGCAGTACCCCACAACCCCCCGAAGCAAAGGCAGCTGACAGGTTCTCGGCTAATTTTGGCAAAGCAGCATTGTGTTGGTAAAGAATCCACCAGGCATAAGGCTTGTGTAGCTCTTTTGATAAACAAGTATGTTTGAGAAGTAAATAAGTAAATGATCACAGATGGGATGCCCTTGAGAAAAAAAACAAACTCTTTGTATTACTTTAACCTCGTTTAAATGCCAGTTTTCTGCCTGTTCTCTGACGTCCCTAATCAAGAACATCACGTCCTGTTTGCCCAGCTCTTGGTTTTGGGGCGGACTGCTTGAGAACGCCTCCGCTGCTCCGCTATCAGAGAGGCATGGAGTGGACGTCAGAGTTTCCACTGTTTACCCGTGTACAGTACATCCTGTCACCCATAGCACAATCATCTTTTTATTGATTTGGAAAGCCATCCACCATGTAATGTGCTTCGTAGTGACAGTGAGTTTACAGTGAGAGTGCTTGTAAACCAGGTCTCCTGTTAATGGTTTTGGCCGCTATAGTTCAACACCAATTGTATTTTGGTATTTGGTTCAAAGTTCTGCTTTTTCTGTTCTTATCACAGCAGTGGTTTAATCTCTTGTCCTTTTGTCAGTTGGAACTGGCCTGGTTGGAGGGCTTCCTTTAAGAGCAGTCCTGTGTTCATTTGTATGTTCACTTGATTTGTTTTCAAACCCCTCTATAAGCCTGAACCGGTGCCTCAGTGAAAGATGTGACAAATCTGTGTATTCATGTGTATTTATTTACAATAGTCAATTTATTTACTGTTGACGTCAACAATCTGATAAAAAAACAAAATCAAAACATATATGTACTTATTGTGATTAGTGGTCAGTTTGCACAATAATACATTATTGTACTATTTTATAATTGGAATATAATTATCATTTTAGTTTTACAATATCATTATCAATTTATAATTGGTAATATTTTCTGCCAATATCAGATTTGTATATAGTCTGTACAAAAAATCAGACTATAATAGACTATTGGCAAGTAGTGATCGTTTTTCATGTATATTGTATAGTAATAATTTTTTTTCAATTATACAGCTCATCTTTAGTTTGCTCTATTATGGATTTATATTTATTTGAATTAAGTGTCTTTTTCCATATTTGCTATTTTTAAAGCTTGAATACCTTGATTAATAATCAAAACATCCACAGTCCGTTAGAAGTGCCTGTCCACATCTTTTTATTTATTCATTTAAGCATGGTGTTAGGGTCATCTGGGGAAGAGGCAGTTCTGGATAATGCAAACATGACCATCAAAATCACATTTCATATTTAAACCACACATCTAACGTCCAGCCTTGACCATTGGTTTACAACAAACTTTGCAAATAGACACAATACATACAATGGTTCCAGTTTCTGAGTCTTCCATGCACATTATGCAGCAGTGACATTAAAAAATAGTTCACTGTGTATTTTTATACACAGCCTGGAAGTAAAACCCAGCTTTCCTCAGTTCTTCAGTTTACTCAAATGGAACAGGGGAAGGATCGGCTGGAAGCTTTGAAGTTGTCCAAATAAAAGTTATGAAGCTTGAAGCAGCCTGATTAAAACACTGCAGTGCTTGAAATAAATCAAGCATAGAAACCCAAATATGTCAAGGCAAACATTATCCATGAGCCATTTTTATGAACTGGACTGCACACCCAAGTAGGCTTGATTTGAGCTCATTTTTCATTTTTCCGTTTTTTCCTAGCCTTGTTTTTTAAATGACTATACGTATTCATATGTTTTCAATTGAGACAGATCTTGAGGGCCGTGTTTGTAATCTTCAGACCTGGTGGGATCACGCTGCTAATTTTGTTGACACTGCAGTTGCGGGACGCTTCGCTTCCCTCGTCAAATACACGATGCAATGGTGTTTATACTCTGTGCTGTTTTTATAGAGAAAGGACAGGATAAGTACACACATCTGGTACGGATGTCTTGTTTGCGTTGTCACAGGGACCTCCTGCCTGTAATTATCATGCTTGTTGCCTTGCTGACTGCCAGGCAGGTAGAGCTTTAGATATACCGTACTCCCTGATCTAGCTCACTAAAGCACAGTCTGAAGGAACCTTGATGGTGTATCACAAACAGTTACCTGAAATTGCTTGTCTCCTTGCTGGTCTGTCATTACATGTGTGTTTGTTCTTCACAGATGCCTGGTTTAGTGTCATGCCCTGGTGGTCTAATAGTCATTGGGATCCTCACCCTCTCCTTTGCCCACATCAGCTCGGAGATATGGAGCAATGAAGGTAAGCCCAGAGAGAAGTTGTAGGTGGGGGGTGGGATCACAAAGTACATGGTTTTTGGACCGGGGACCATTTTTGCTGTTTTTAATGACAGACCTGTGTATTGCGCAGTGAATGCCTACTCAACTCTATCAGTCCAGGTGCATAAAGTTAGAAAAGTTCATTAAGTTCTTGTTTTGTATTGACCAATCAGATCAAGCTAAAAGTGGGCCATCCATGATTGGTACAGTTACAGAGTAGACAGAACTGTATGATTTCACAAATTAGGACATAAATAAAAAAGCAGTTTTTGAGATTATTTTGTTAACTAGCAACACCATGCTTGCAATTATAGATCACTTTATAAAAGCCTGCAGTATTATCCAATAGCACTATAGTTACCATATCATTATTATATCAGCTTCTAAATTACTTGATTTATAATTGGCAATAAATATTACATGCTGTCTGTAGAAAACACTGCACTAAGCAGTGGGAGCAATTTGCAAGTATCTAAGGATGCACATTTCAGCTGTGGTCCATAGCAGCTGACTGGTAAAGAAACTGGTAAAGAAACTGACTGGTAGAATCAGCAAACTGGCACCCCTCTTCTGATTTGCTGCCTGCTGCAGAGTAATAATTGCATTTGCATGTTCTTCAGCACTTTTTAATTGTGATTACATTGCTAGATTTGCATCACTTTTAAACATGTTAGGGAAACAGTAGGGTTAAACACTGGAATGCATTATTTTGATCAAAATGTGTGACTTTTGTTGCTGCAGCTACAGAAACACTATCAAGAAACATTTGAGTATTCCAACCTTCAACAAAATAGATTATGATTAATGATTATTAAACGATACGGAATGGCGAAAGAACACCTCAAGGGCTCAAATCAATGAGAAACGTTGTTTGCTGTTATATGGCTTTGCTTGCTCCAGGCCAGCACCTGGAACTCCTCAAAGTAACTCTCCGTAGCGAGTCCCGCCATAGCCAAAGCATGACCGACTTAGCCAGCCCCCCATCTCCAGCCAGCTTTTTATCGTACTCGACCAGCTGATAAAAGCCAAGAGAAGCAGACTTCAAATTTACTGTCTTGGTAATTCACCCGAAACAGGAACCAGGGATCCAGTTATGTTCTCATTTTGCAGGAACAATAAACATCTGAATTGAGGATCGAAGTCTAGCACAATCCCCCATGCGTTGTATGCAGCTCATACAATTAATTCAAGCTGTGTGTGTATGTGTGTGTGTGTAGAATATGTATGTGTGTCTGTGTGTGTGTGTGTGTGTGTGTGCAAATGGCGGTAATTCTGCTGGCATGAGTTGGAGAAATGTGAGAAATGTAGTGGGTTTTTAAATAATATACTTGTGCCAATATTCTCTGAAAGCAGACATTGAGCACGACCATGTCTGCAGTACAGTTAGACCCTGGGTGCTGGAGGCCAGCCACTCCCCAGAGTATATGAGTGTGTGCACATTTGTGTACCTGCCTAAGTGTGTGTATGAGAGACACTGTGTGTGTGTATTTGCCCGTCTTTGTCCAGCGCTTGGCAGTAAATGCCTGTTATTCCACCCTTGATATAAATACTGTGGTCTGAAGGGGCAGTAAAGGACAGGAACATAAACACTCCCAATCTGCTTCAGCTCCAGCACACAGTCAGTCTTTGGCCTGCCATACGATCCACGACTTGGTTCACTCAATTGGGGCAATGAGGTGCCACAGAAAAGGACACTTGCCAGTATCCGATGCATATCGTTAATAAAAATCAAGCAGGAATATTAGTCCTCAGCTATTCAGCGGTGCAAGCGGTTATCCAATAGAAACTGTTCTTTTCATATGATGGCTGCTTATGCCTGAAAAAGTGTACACTTAGTTTCAAATATTTGATCTGCCAAGACATGTTTAATGTTCTTGGTTTTCCTCATTGTGTTTGAACTGGAGCTAATGTAGCTTACAAGTAGTGACGTAATGGATTTGATTTGAAACCTGAATATATCTCGAGACATAATGGGATTCTGATCGCTGGTAAATGAGCTTGAGCCACCGGATTCCCATCGCTGTTAGATGTGCCTGAGGTGAGGTTAAGTGTGCTCAAACCACGGATTGCAATCACTGTTAAATGTGCTCAAGCCACAGGATTCCGATTGCTGTCAGATGTACTTGAGCTAATGGATTTCTGTCGCAATTAAATATGGCCAAGCCACGGAATTCGGAACAAGGATAAATGTGTTTGAGCCACACGAACTCGGACCTAAGCCACAGGTTTCTGATCGGCAGTGAATGTGTTCAAAGGATTGTGATTGCTGTTAGATGTACCTGAGCCCTGGTGTCCCAATCACGCTAAACATATTTAAGCCACGGATTCGGATAAATGTGCTCGAGCCACGGGATCCCTGTTAAGGTTAAATGTGCTCAAACCTCAGGTATCCAGTAGCTGTCAGATGTGCTCAAGTCATGGTTTGAAATTACAAGCAGACCTCGTTTCAGAACATATGTGGTGTAAAAGATGAATGAAGAAACAAAGGGAGAATTGTGTTCTGGGAAAGACACAGTCCACTGCAGTTATGACGAATACGACTTTTTTATGACTTTTTCTGTAACAGACGAGTGAGATGTTGGCTGATGTGCTGAAGGATGTTGTTGCTGATAGAAAATTCTTAATTTCTGCCACAACTGATAGTGTAAGAAACATTGCTCTTGCAGTGCAGGACTTTCGCCTCACAGCAGCCACAGTTTTGTAAAAGAAGAATTTGTAAATGATTGATTTCATACTGTTTCGTTGTTTTTTGCATATATTGGATTAAAGTTGTTTTTTAATGATCTGACCTTTTTAGTTGGTCATGTTTTTGCAAACTGCACCAAACTAAACCATGTCGCAGAAACTGTGGTCACAAACTAAACCGCATAACAGAGTGAACAGTTACACCCCCCTACCAACAAGGAATGGAAATCTATACTCCACCCTGTAACCACTGTGCAAACTCTAGCTCTAAATCATCATATCTTTCCCGCAAACCATACTGAATTTTAGGTCATCTCAAATAAACTTGTGATTTCTGACACTGTATTATTTAATATTGTAAAAATAGATTTGGAGAACATTTTGGCTTGACTGTTTTAGCTATGTGATGCTGACATACCTTTGTCCGTTTCTTTAGAGGACTGTCACACTGTGCCAGAAACCACAAAAGCAAGCATAAACTTAGCGAGGGTTTGATTCCCTGCCTGGACAAACACACCACGTTACACTAATGAGAGTCTTTGAGCGAGAGTTATGCTATACTCCTTATGCTATTGTCATCACTCAGAAAACTCGCTCTGCATAAAAGCATCTGCCTAATGCTTAAATGTAAATGTTTAAACAGTGGACTTCTCAGAATGGGGAAAAACTCTGAAGGCAGATTTATTGCTAATTGTTGACTTAAGCTTTCACACCTTTTATAATCCTGTATTGAAGACGATCTAATCTGTGTCATAAATCTGCACTCCTAATAGTTTACAGCCAGTGTCCTGTCTGTCTCATCCAGTTTCAGATGTCCAGTATGGCAGCCTGGGCTCCAGCGTCACCCTGACTTGTGGAAGTGCTCAACACGGGTATGTTCCTCGCTGGCTGTTTCTACGTGACAGAAGAGCTAAACAGAGCCGAGCCTTCCAGTAAACACTGATAACAGCGTGCTTCACACCCTTCGGTGGAGGAGCTGGCCAAGCCGCTATAGCTGAGTCACACTGGGTCCATTCACCATTATATGGGGCATATACTCCCCAGACTCTCAAGTTGGCAACTGAAAGTAGCGTATGGAAACCCACCTGTTGGACTAAATTGATAGCCTTTGCCAATAAAATGTAATAGCCAATTGAGTACTCTTTGCCAAAGTTATGATTGATACCACAAACAGGTCATTTATAGGTGGAGGAAAGTGCCGTTTTGCTTCAGATGCTGCTAATTTCCCTGCTACAGACCAGGTGTAGTTAAATTATTGAGTGTGATTGATAGAGGTCATGACTGTGAGTTTTGGATGGTCCGGCAGGTCTCCGGTGCACTGGCGGCGGAATGGGAGCTCAGAGCGGTTCAGGCAGACACACAACGCCACCCTCATTCTACTCAACACCACACACTCCATGGAGGGCAACTACAGCTGCCACAACCAGAGAGGGGTCCTCCTGCAGACCATCAGGCTCCGTCTGGGCCGTAAGTGAACCTCAGACCCATTACTGTGTTTGAACCCAACACCAAAGAAATCATTAACTCTCATTACTGTCATTGCACTTTACTGATAATCTTAAGTACATAATCTGAGGCTCAGAACCATTGCCGCAAATCTCGTTTTGAGATCAAAATCTACAAAATTTGTGTAGATACAGGGTGAATTTTGTTGAGGGGGGGTGGCCGACAACAGCAGAAATTTTAGAAACACTTGTCTCTGTGGATTGCATTGTATTTTGCACCTGCATTCTGCAAAGACATGCCCTTCTACCTCTGATTGGCACTAGTACTGATATTCCTACTCTATTCCGCCATCATTGTGAATGTTGGTTTGCTAACATAGTGCACTTTTCCATAGGCATTAAGGTACCATGCTATGTCTAAACCGTACTGCAAGGGCATGGAACTTGTAGCATGTTGCTATTTGTAATGGAAAAACATTAGTTCATGGTATGGCATGTTTCTTTGTGCCAGTGGAAAAACAGCAATAAAGAAGGCTAATATGCATTTCGTTTCAGTGGGCAATTACCTTTGTAGCTAGCTGGCAGACTACAGAGTCAGTTAGTTCTCTATGCAGGGAGTAGCTACTGAGTTCGAAATACACCTCAGAAAGCTACAATTTGACATCAGTTATCTTGCAAAGCACTTTTACATCACCCACCCCAGAGTTTTTGTTTAGCTGTTCGTTCTCTGCATTTTTGTTGTCGAAGGAGTGGAGGGTTTATGGTTGTTTATGGTAGTTTTATGGCGTAGTAGTGGTTAGCTAGCATAGCAAGTACAGTAACCCTGAAACACCATTTGCTGCATAGCATGAAGCACTGACAACTTTAAACTTTAACCTAGGCTCTTAATTACCTCAGGAATCTTTCCTGACAAAAAACATTACTAAAAACATTCACAAATATAAAATTACTGCTATTATTCTGTCGACGGTTGCAGTATAATACAGTTTTAATGAAGTTTGTTATAGATAAATGCAGTTAGACTGTGGATTCATTAATGCAATTTATAAAACATTGTCATTTTGTGTCCAAGCACTTAGAGTTTGCACTTTTGACAGAATTTCTTCTCAGATTTCAAGTTGAGTGAAAAATAAACAAACAAAAAAACACTATGCAGAACCATAACTGTGACTTCTGAGAGTTAAAAGGCACCATAACATTACTCACTGTAATAAAGACAAAATGACTCAGCAGGGGCACTGTTGAGGCTTAATAAAAGAAGAAAACACCATGTACATTATCCATTACTAATCAAAGTCATGCCAATAAACAATATCCTACATTCATATTTGACAAAAATGACAAGAAATCAGTTTAATACATGGATTTTAAGTTGTTCATTTCATTAAAATGTCATGGTCTACTATTAAATGTTTTCCTTTATTGGCGGACATTAAAGTCAGGAAATTTGTTTGTAAAAATGGAAGCACTTCAGCGTTGTCCTCTCAAAGTGGGGCGAGGGCCACTGGAGACAATAAGTGTGTGTGGTGGTAGAATTCAGAGCACTTCCTCTCACAGGAAGTTAGTACATCACAGCACTCCAGCATCCTGTTCGGAAGGGTGAGATTGTCCGTATCCAAATGTACACAATTTCAGCCTTTCGTGTTCAGCCCGTGGAGAATCCCCTACAGGTTTCCAAGGAATTCTCTGAGCTTTAATGTTGTGGACAGGAGTGTGTGCAGCGTCTGGTTGGGTTCTATTTTGTGTGACAGAATTTCTGGTTGTGTCTTTCAGATCTTCCTGGTTATCTCAATGTTTCCTGTCGTGTGCCAAGTCACTTTGAAATTCGGTGCTCATGGACGCAGAGGGTGACAACACACTTGCCCACCAAGTACATCTTCTCCTACAGGTTGGGCCACGTTTACCGATTACCGATTACATTCAGCCAAAGCAATCAGTAGAATCACACATATTCCCTTCAGTTGTTTCTCTCAGAATAACAGTCAGTGTCAAACAATAATGAAATTGCATAAAACACAGAATGTCTTGTAGTTACATGCAAATGTATTATATTTCCAGTATTCTATTGTTTTACTGAAGATCCAGTTATATTTTTTGTGTATTCTTTATGTGCCATAAGTATGCACAATAAAGGGAACACGATTTGGTTTCTATTGGCCCTTTAAAGAGGAATTCCAAATTTCTGTACTTTCCTGTTTTCTTTGGTTATGTAAGGCAGTACAAGCATGTTTGCGTTTTCATGGCTGCTATACTCCCTAATTGTAAGAGAACAGAAATATCCAAAATACATAGCAAATTTAAGTGTCAGCCTAACAATTCTAGACTTGATAAGAAGTCAAAAATCTAGTGTTTGTTAATAAAACAAAATACTTATTATTATTTGGCAACGGATACTGTAGAAAGTAGAGGGGTAACCTGGTTACCCATGATGAAATTGATGAGTTAATATGCTACCTGTCAGCTTAATCTTAACTACTAAATACAAGTTTGACACAATTATTAAACTCACACCAGTTTACTGTGTTCATCCGACTCATCATTTTTATTTTCATCCTTCACATTCTGGTGGGATCCGTGTCTACTAACATTTGAATGAAATGCAATGACATTCTGAATGAAGGAAACCATTCCTCTAAATTGTTGATCCAATGGTTACAGTGTGAATGACGAAAGGCCGCAGTTCTGTGATCAGCAGCTTGTCAATGTCAATGAGTGCACCATCAGTAATCCTGAGTTTTGGAAGCCCAAGTGCCTGGTGAACATCACAGAAGTCAATCCCCTGGGCTCTAATTCCACCATCACCTATGTGGATCCCCAGAAGTCCTGTAAGCATGCTAGCCAGTAATACAGTGGTTTAATCGTGTTTTTGCAGGTTTAAGAACATCTCTTACCACAGTAAAAATGTTCATGCTGTTTTTGTTGTCTTTTTTCCTAACCCTGACTCTCTGTGCTTAGTAAAACCTGACACTCCGGAAGCTGTGACTTGGATGGCAGTGTATGGTCAGCCCACTCAGCTGCTGGTGCAGTGGAAGTTCCCGAAGTCTTGGCCTGAAGACCGTCACGGCTTTCCCCTGAAGTTCGAACTGCAGTACAGGCCAGTGGGATCTAACCTCTGGTCCACGGTCAGTTCCTGTTTGTTGACTCAAGCCAGGCTACTTTATTTAAAAAAAAAAAAAAAAAAAATTTAAAACGACTAAGGAAAACTGAAATAAAAACATTAGGTCTGCAAAAGTCGTGGTCATTAAAACAGTCAGAAAGAATGTAAAATATTTTTACTTGTTCAGCATAATGCTGGTTCACTGTCATTTTCCTGTTTTCATGACACTTCAGTTCTGTAAAAATGCTGACAGATATCCTGTGGTGGTACTTTATGTTTAAAACATTTGTAGATGTTTGCTCCCTAAAGTTTTCTTCTGAAATCAGGGGTATTAGAATGAAAGGAGTCCCTGCTTTGCTGCAATAGCAGCCTATACTCTTCTTTGAAGGCTTTGCACTAGATGTTAGAACACTGCTGTGACGATTTCTTTGCATTCAGTCACGAGAATGTTAGTGAGGTCATGTACTGATGGATAATTAGTTATAGATTATAAGCATTGCTTCGTTCTCAAAGGTATTATATGGAGCTCCATCACGCCAATAAACACAGTTGCACTTCTCCACAGTCCAGCTTTTGGGAGGCTTTATATACTCTAGCTAGTGTTTAGTACTGGGCACTTTACAGCTGACAGTGTAATGTCCCACTAAAAGTGAACTGAGAAGAAGTTATATAAAAATATTCACAGTTTTTGATGAAGTTTAAATATAGTAACCTACATCCACTTTGGAAAAAACATTAACTTTCCAGAGCCTGTATTTGGAATAAAGGCACTTTTTTTTACTATTCAGAGCAGGGGATTACAACATATAACATTACCATGATAGATCACATTATGTCACAAAATGTGTTTCCGAGTATCAGTACTAAAAGACAGCAACGGCTGTTGTATGACAAAAATAATGACAAAAGTATTTAGTCCTATATCATTGTATGTGCAGTGTTGTGTGTGAAACACTGAATAATTTATTTTTTAATGTGACTTTATTGGCTCTTTTTTGTCTTTTGGAACTCAGATGTCAGGAAAAGAATACATATGATGATGATGTGTGTATCTTGTTATATTTTTGCTCTATAACCCACCACTGTTTACATTTACGATGACTTAAAATTCCTATATGGAAACCTGTCTGGTTAATTCATACCCAGGTGTGACAAGAATAGTGTGAATTTGAAGTAATATTGTCTGCTTTCTGACTTGGAGTTGATGGTTAAGGCTGTTAAAGTTTTTGCTGATGCGGTACAGGTTGCTTTGTGCCTGCATTTAGTGAATGCAGTGATAAACAGTGCAGGCTTAGCAAACAACTCTCCTCACACTCTCTTATCACACTGTCACATGTGGTGTCACCCAGCTTGGCTCCCACACAGGCTCTGCTATGGAGTCTCAGTCATGTCCCAGCAGCTTTCCTCCCCCCCACCCCACTCCTCGTCTCTCCATCACTCACTCATCGCTGCTTCAAATACAGCCCAGAGCTGCTGATGCTATCTGTCCCATGATGGCTGCTCATTCAGAGACCTTTATGGGTTTGTTACCTATATGTGTTGTTTTTTATTTGTCTTGGCTACCAGATTCAAGAAATCATTCATTGTCGGCCCAAATTAAGTGCCATTGTGTTTAAGACAGGATCTGAGCCTATTGGTACTGTCAGATTTGTGGCTCTGTACAGATCTATAGATCCATATGTCTTCGCACAACGTAAAGATCTACACAATAGGCCAGAAGTATGGAAGCAAACATGTTTTTCAAGAGATAAAGAACGGTAATATGTCTGACCCAAAAGAGTTTTGGCAGCTGTAGTGCTAATTCATTCTTCTGAAATCAAGGGTGCTGCAAGGGAGATTTTCCCCTCTTTGCTGTAGTAACAGCTCTGATGTTGGGACATTGTTGTGGGGAATGGATTGAGTTCAGCCACAAAATCTTTAGTGAGGTCACCTCATTAGTGAGGTGTTGGATGATCAGTGTTGGGTCATAAATGCAACTCATCCCAAAGGTGCTGGATGGAGCTGGGGGTCTTTTTACCCATATAGTGATTCTTGGCGTTGTAAGTTCATGTGTGAATGATCCTCATCCCTTGGCAGTGACTTTTTTTTGGAAATTATACAAATAGAACACTTTTATGGGCAGTTGGTGAACCTCAAAGTAGCCAAGTTATAAAGTGTATGTGGATATTTTGGGGGCCTGTATTGAATTTTACATCTGAAGCCTTCTAGTGTCTGTGCAGATGCAGTATTGCAGTCCCATTTGGCTTTGTTTTAAACAATTAAAACTTTTATTTTTATTATTTTCAACCCAACATCTAAAAAATTGCATAACCATTCAAAAACTGTTTTTACCCTGTGACAAAATGACATTTTTACAAGGTTTCTTTTGCAGACAGGGACTTCAATTCTGCTTAGAAAAGAATGAGCAAGTTAAAAATGAATGTGTGTGTGATATAATAATTTGTTTGGAATTATATAAAATCATATAATTATATAGCATTTGTAATATGTATATTACTAAGTAAAATGTAGTTACACAGAACTAGGATATGCATAATGTGCAGTGAAGTTATTTATCTGAAGACACATTGGAGGCAGAAGGTTGCATGACGGACACTTGGCTGCATTTAAAACATCTTTTTTTCTTTAATGTACATTCATTTTTGTAAATCAAATTATGTAAGATAGGTTGCACACAAATGGCACCCCAATTGGAGAATCACTCAAATAACAGAAAGTTCAGTCCTCGCCTCATGTGGAGAAGTGTGGTCTGGCAGTGTGACGCTTGAAAAGTTACACATCACAGAAAATTGCAGTTGTATCAGAGGACAGATCTTATACTATCATGCAGGAGTTTGGATGCTGGAACTGGATGATGCACCACTGCCAAGTCAAACATTTGGTATTGAAATCGTGTAATGTGAGCAGTTCCTTGGCGTACAGATTTTCAGACCCATGTAGTGTGTCACTGGCCTTAAACATTTTTTTTCTTTTCTGGGGAAACAGAACAGTCTCAGGAGACTGAAATATTCAGAAAGCATATCTCTGAGATTGAACAATGCCTTATTATGCACACATTAGCATACTGCAAAAAAAACCCTAGACATATGTTTAAAATATGTCAAGCTATGAACGCTTTCATTATAATCCAGAAACTTGCCAGGAGCAATAGAGGAAACGTGGCCGTCTTTGTGTTCGTGCCTGTGTTCAGTGAGTGTGTGTGGGATCGTTTTTGTGTCCAGCGGGAGATAGAGGACACCACTGTGCTGATCATGGACGCTCTGGTGGGCCACCTGCACCACATCCGAGTTCGAGCTCAGGATGCTTTCATTAACCACAGCCAGTGGAGCGAGTGGAGTCAGGTGGTACAGGCCCAACCCTGGAGTGGTGAGCAACACACACACACACACTTACGCACACACATAGAAAACCCACAGTGAAGATACAGTGATAATGTTTGGACTTTCCTTCTCTCCAAACAGTCTTCATTACTGAGTTACCCAAAACTGATTGACACCCATAATTAGCATTTTCTTAGACAACACACTCAGCATGCAGTTACAGGGATCCTTCTCAAATGTATTCCAGTGTTTTTCTAATGCTGAACTTGAATTCTATGTGGCGCCCTCTTTTGGTTTTGAGAAGTCTCAGCCTGAGATAAAGTTAACACCAAAGTGGCACATTTCTGAAAGTTACAGCCCCTCACTCATGACTGATACCACAAGCTATAGTAAATCAGTCACTGCTCCAAATTAAATCTCACTGGCAACCAAACCTCAGTGGAAAGTTTGGAGTAATGACTTGGGTGTTCCTTTGCTACATCCCATAATTACATACATTAATATTAATACTATTTTTAGCTTCCACTTCAGGACAGTTTGGCTATCATAACTTGAAAAACGTTAAAGGGATCATTTCTTTCTCATTAGCCCAAATGTAAGGAGACTATTGTAGCTAACAACTAGTGGAAACTTATAGCCACCAGTTAGCATTGTGCAAACGGCATGAATTAATTATCACCAATTGGCCTGAGGCCATGTGGAACTGCTAAGTAACCTCAAATACACTTGCTTATTTAGTTTCTGACACTTGTGAAACATATGAAAAAAGTGGATCAAATCCAGGTTTCGTGATGGCTGTCACTTCAGTGTTTAGCTTGTGTTTTGTCCGCTGTTGCTTTAGCATTATTAACTAACAAACTCTGGCTATAATGTAAGCAATGGTGATTGTAAACATTCTTAGCTTGAAATGCAAAATCGAGATTGTATATACTCTATGGAGTTCTACATGTCATGTCCTCTTTTTAACTCAATACCTGTCTGTCGAGAATGTGCTAAAAATGTTACCTATTATTTCCAATTATGATTTCACCTGTTAATAGTGGAAATAATGTAGTTGTGTGAGGCGCTTTGGCAAATAAATCTGCTTTTGTGATTTTAGCCCCATTGACCAATACTGAAGAGACCACCGAGGAATTTTTTTATGACAGCCCAATCTTCCCTTCCACATTTCCAGTGAAGGCCACGGAAAAGTATCCAGGTAAACTCTTGCAGGCCTGTTTGTTATATCAAGAGCTGGCAAGAATTTTCAAGATAAAAACTCAAACATGTACTCACTACTCTTTCTCCTCGGCACTGAGGTCTTTTATGCCCGATGAAAGCGCTGAGGTTTTGGCAGTGGAAGAGAGCACTAGTCAGGCTCAGTTCGAACATGCGTTGTTAGATGTCTTTGAGATCTCGTCCAGATATACGTGTTTTTTTCTGCTTGATCCAGATGCTGTGGCCTTTGGTGTGGAGGTTGGGCTTTCTCCATATTTACCTCGCAGCATCGACCAATCAGAGCAGATCAGCCTTTGTAAATGCAGACCATGTGGCCGGCGCCGGCATGACTCACTCAGCTTTAATTAGCTAAGCGTTTCCAGCTTTCCCCTGATCTAAACGTGTTCTCT
Source organism: Hemigrammopetersius urotaenia (assembly GCA_037974485.1). Taxonomy (NCBI): domain Eukaryota; kingdom Metazoa; phylum Chordata; class Actinopteri; order Characiformes; family Alestidae; genus Hemigrammopetersius; species Hemigrammopetersius urotaenia. The sequence continues at coordinate 2,705,167 of JBBPDC010000035.1, forward strand.
CAGCACACACAGCCTCACGCTCCAGAAACTACAGTGTTATTCTGATTATCAGAGTACAGTGCTGAAAAATCTCGAGAAATATGTGTTCTCGGTTTGTCAGATGTGACACACTGACACAGTTTTTTAGGGTTTTAGTAAAATGCCACCATGCGTTCCTGTGGCTTGCAAGCATGTGATGTGTGCTCGTATCTGTGCTGCCCAGGGGAGTAATTAAACCCTGCTCAGCGGAAACCATCTCCAACCTGAGGGCTTGAAATAGCAGGACTATGCAAATATCTGTTCGTTTTTGGTAAGCAAGGCAGTTACTGTCACAGAATGAAGCAGAATTATTTTTTTGTTTGACATTTTTCTATGCTAGGAGAAAACTATTACCATTAGAACAGCAAGAAAAACAAAGCTTTAAGCGAAGTTGCCCTATTTATGAGTTTGTTTATGAAAGGGGACACAAAAACATAAAACACTTGTTGGTTATTGTTAGTTTTATAACATCGGTATTGTTAGGTTTCTGCTGTGGCTATTCAGTGTAACAATAATATTTGGGCTATGCTCTTCTGTTTCTGTCTAGACTCGTCAGACGACGAAAACGGAAGTCTGGGTCTGTTGATTGCTCTCGGCCTGTTCGCAGCGGTAATGGTGGCTGTGGTGTTCACTATCACGGCCCTTCTATGGTGAGTCTCATCTATAGTTCAGACATTAATTGTTAGTGAACAGGTTCATATACAAAAAGCCATAAATGTAATAATAATAGTATTTTTTTCTGCTTATAATAATAAGTAAAGTAAAGCGCCCCCTTGCGATCATATGTGAACACACCACAGCACAGCACACAGTGTGAACAAAGCGAAGCAGTGAGCTGCCACCAACGGGGGTGCCCCGGGAGCAGTGTATTGGGACGTACCTTGCTCAAAAGAACCTTAGTGGTGCCACTGGCACATCCTGGGATTCATACTCAGGACCTTCTGATTGCAGGGACGACTCCCTAACCACTAGGCCACCATCTGCCCCAATGATGTTGATGATAATAATAATAACATTTTTTTATTTCTGTAGTGCCTTTCTTAAACTCGAGGTCACTTTTCAAATAGTTCATACATAGAACAAGAAACAGTGTTTAACAGACAGTTACAAAAACATTAAATAAATTACAGGAAGATTACAGTAAAAAACACAAGTGCAGGTCAGTCACAATTAATCGACAACAAGTTTACCTTCTGTAGTACATTGTAAAATCTTCTCTTATAAGAAAAACCCAATCAGTTGTGCTTGCCAGCAGATTTTCCCAAGATTTCAATAGAGCGTAAACTGTAGTGAACTTTGACATGCGTACTTGTGTCTTCGGCGTGTAGTTTACTGTGCTGACCTCTAAAGGGTGGCCCTTTTGTATATTTCCTCGTCTAAGCATATTTAACATTTCTTCCCCACTGACTTATAAATAAACACATGAAGGAGAGACTGTGTGATACCCAGTCAGTGAGGAATCTGTATTATTATCTTTACTTTTGTGGTTTTACTGTTTGTGGGAGAGGAGTTGGCCAGCTTGCGAACTGTGATGTTAGCTACTAAGCTAACCAAAGCTGCACACAAGTCATCCCACTGCCACCAGCCATGCCGGTTATTTACTGTAGATCTGAAGCTGTAGCGACTATATAATTATATGAAATAATTATGTTACATTTTGTGGGTTTTTGGTGAATGGTTAGTAGGTTAGCTAGCTTGCTAACTTTACTATTATGCAGGATTTTATCCAGAGGCAGCTTCGGTCATGCCCATGTCACACGGCGATGCAAACTGCAAATGTCTAGTGTTACTGCAACCTGATGGACCAGTTTATATGCAATTTTTGCCACACTGGGTTTTTACCATTCAAAAGTTTGAAATCACTTGTCATATGAATAATGGCTGGAGTTTTATTTACTCATAACTCAGACAGTCTATATTGAAATACTAGATACCAAGTGAAGATAGCAAAAGATATTTTGAGATGTTTTATTTAATAGTTGCTTCTTTGTTAAGGATACAAATAAAAATAATATCCCGTAATAATCTACAGCAATTTCCTAACAAGTCATCTCTGCCTCTAGATGTGAGACATTGAAGGCCTTCTAGAAATTAATTGGAATTAAATTTTTTGTTATATAGATTTTTCCATTTTTCACATGATAATTCATTCATTATTCTAGACACAAACTGTAGAGTATTATCATTGTTTCACAGGGATGACTGAAAGTTTGTGAACCCTTTTTTGTATTTCTGTGAAAACACCTCACTCTAATTTCACCTTCCAATTTAAGTGATATTGCTAGAGGTTCATGTATACTCTTTAATCACAGACATGTAAGTAACAGAGTAATTGGATTGAAGAGTATACACTTGTGTCTCGTTTGTTGAAAATCTTGGTGAAAGGTTTTAGGTTCTTAAATATTTAAGAAGTGCTGTATATTTTTGCAAACAGTAAACATCCTGTTTTCTTATAAAAAGTTTGGATTTTTCAGTTTCTTCGTTACTAACATAAATGAAGTGTGGCAGTCATACACAGGAATTTTTGGAAGATCATTCTGAAGGCAAACACAACAGTACAGGCTGTGCATTACAAATGGTTCAAACAAAGCAGGTCATAAGACAAGATAAAGGCAAAGCTGTGTCTGCTTGGACACAGTTCAAGGTCGTTCAGATGCAATCTTCTGTCTGTGCTTATTCTGTATAATCCTAACACATTTCTCACTGTTTATATTTGCAGGATAAGGAACAGGAGGCGGGATAATGTGACGAAACAGGAACTGACCTCTATGGTGAAGATGAAGTCCTTGCCAATCTAAAGTGAGTCACTCCAGGCCTTCTCTGCTCCTTCTCAGGACATTTCACTTATCATTAAAGCAGCAAAGCAAATAACACACCTTTCATGAAGTGAGAATGTCAGGAACTCACTGTCAGATGTAGCACTGATCATTTTCTGAGGAACTTTCTGAGTCCACATTTGCCTCAGTGTACTCCGGGGGGACAGTGTAAACAATCTGATTATATCAGAAATGTGGATCTGTTCTATATTAATGTGGCAGCCTGTAATCGGCCCACGACTGTGACACACTGAAACAATTATGAAAGATGAGTCTTTCCCCTCATTTCCTTTGGTTAAACATTTTTTCTCCCCCTTGCTCTACCTCCTCCTCTCTCTTTCTCCTTTCTGTTTTACTCTATGCTCTCACCATTCTCTCTCTCCCCACTGTTTCTTATTTGCTTTCGCTATTCTTTTTAATTCTTTCTTCCGACTATTTCTTATTCTCTCCCTCTCTATCGCCACTCTTTCTCATATGTGCTCTCTCTCTCTCCCATTCATTCTCTGCGATCTCCCCTTGTTCTTTCTTCCTCAGATTTACAGGTTGGCCCTCTCCTCTTTCAGCCCTCATAGGGCTTCATCATAGGGAATCATCACCACTGCCACTGCAGCGCAAACAGACTACAATACCCACAATTCCACCTTTCTCCTGTTGCTGCTTAGGGGGTTGGTGCTCCTTTCAGCGGAGTTCCAAGACCCAAGAACTGTGAACACTTTCAACTCTGCGATGTAGCACAACCTAACAGAGAACTGGCTTTTCTGGCTTTCTTTCTTTGACACGCAAAGCAGACTTGCCAGCTTTGGACCACAAAAACCAACATATTTCAAACTGAACATGCTTTCAGTTCTCTGTAGCTTCAGCTTTTCCATGCAGACTTGTGCCATTTGGCTGCGGTGACACTCGGAATGCTGTGAAAAAAAAGAAGCATGGCTGTAAAGCCAGCCGTGGGCCGCGTATTGGGCATTATGGATAAAGTTGGCATTCTCTACGTTTCAATGCAAGGGAAGGGGCGTGGTGAACAGTTGCTTCCTCCCCGACCTGAACACAGCTGCTAAACGCGGACGAGAAAAAAAAAAATTGGCCAGCCATCTGGACACTTCGCTGATGGAAGCTGAGCATTTTTAGGAGTGTTTTTTTTCCCCGTTCACATTGAAGGGGTGATTACTTCACTTCATCATTGCTTTGACCTTTTAAAGGGCTCTCGCACAGAGCCTCAACTCATTTCGAATCCGATGGACACATCTGTAAACAATCTTTTCATCTGGCTTGGTTTGAACCGTAAGTTGCCTTTTAAAACTCAACGATCTCCATTAAAAATGCATTATCTGTTATTTCAGCGTCTGTGGCTACACCAGCAATAATTACACTGTAGGCCTTCATGACAATAGGTTGGCATACAGCAGACCAAAAAGAAAAAGAAATGGGTGCTCTGAAAGAATGTAATCGATCACATAAAACAGAAGTGGCATAGACACTAGTCATTCACAGAGCATTGTAACAGAACGTGAATGTAATGACTTGGTCTTAAAGCCCCACTCAGGACCACAGCCGTAGCAGGGTTAGCATTGAGTGTAATACTGGAGAGCTTTGTAAGGGTTCTTCTATACTTTATTGGGTCAGCAGACCATACTGTATCTTTAATAGATCGCTCGATCACTGTATTACTGTTTTCACCATTGTTATTGTCTCATATGATGCAAATCAGGTGGTCTGAGCGGGTACCGATCAGTATTTGATAACAGAAAATTCACTTTGGTAGTAGCCTAGTGGGTGAAACAGTTGACCACAAAGTCGCAGGTTCTACCATTGTGTCCTTACACTTCACCCTCAGTTGCTCCAGGGGTCTGTCCCTGTAAGTAATGATTGTACGTCGCTCTGGATAAGCACTTCAGCCAGATGCCCCCTTACTTTCCATTACTGTCTCCCAGTAATTTTAGCCACCAGTCCAGTTCCCACTGATCAGTTCACTCTAAGTGTGCATGTGAACTTTCCCATGCCTTGCCACATGATTCTCATTGGCGACTAAACCTGTAGCGATTCCTGATTGGGTCTTTAAATACCAAGACTACAACGAACTTCTGATATCTATTTTGAAGCTAATGCATATTCATTATACTGAATATTCAGTCGAAGCTTTCCTTCGCAGTTATATTGTTATAGATTTATCTTTACTGTACAAAGGTCTCTATAAAATACCATTTCCAGTGACATAAAGCTTAAAATCCGTGCATGTGTGCTTTTTTTGTTGCTTGTTTTCTTTTTGGTGTCTTTTTTCTGCTATGTATCCTAAATAAGCACAAATATGCTGTTCTCTGTATTCAGAAACAGACATATTGTGACATATCAACTGAATCAGTAATTATGTTGTATGTAAAATGTTTGTTCTTTTACTGTTAGGACTACAGGCATTGTAATTGGAGCCTTTTTTTTTTTTTTATTAGCTCACAGCTTTCAAAACAACTCACCCAATTTAATTTGGTCATGTGTGCAGTATTGGATTGTGCTGGATTTTACTCAGACCAGACATTGCGATCATCATGGTGCCGAAGTAACAGCAGATTTAAACCAGTGCTGGGAGATTTTAGAGAGATCTCAAACCTGCAGCTTCAATCCGGTAGTCGCAGTGTATTACGAATAATTGCATTCCCTACTTTATTACCCCAAACAATTACTCAGACAGGATTTGCCGTGCCTTTAACTTTTAATTTCACCTCCATTGTGGCTTTGATCCCAGCAACATTGGCGGAACTGTTTTGATTCCACAGTAGACATGTCCGGTTACGGGAAACGACGATGTTTTATGTATCACCGATTTAAAAGAAGAACTGAAAGAAAAACTGTTGGTGGTGTTTTCTTTTTTACTCCTAAAATATATCATTCCTCAGCTCTGCGCAGCCATGGTGCTTTTCATGTGCCAGGGCAGAGAATGTCAATGACTGAACTCGTTTAGTCTTCAGTACTGTAACAATGTGTATACTGTCTCTCCTGCCAAGGTTGTTGTATTGTATGTGTGGATCTTCAAGGTCTTGATGCTACAGTCAGGTGGGATCAGACAGTGTTTGGTCACTGCTGGTATCTGAAAGTACGTAATATGTTGAAGGAAGCCCATTGATAGCATGCTGAATACACCCTCCTGTATGAACTTTGCCTTTGTGTGTACTTAAGTACATGCAAAACATTTTTTTTCAAGGAAGAAATGAATCACAGAAGTGGATACAATTGGTTTAGTCATCCCTCCATACCTCCAGTCATTCTCCATACACAGCAGGCAAATGTATATCTTCAATAATATATGTAGTCCAACATAATTAGTTTTGTTCTTAATTGCAAATCAGTTTCTAATTTATTTTTAACTTCACGTATTGGGGAAAAGTAAAAATGAAGATATTATAGATTTCCATTGGATAAAGAATTATATAAAAGATTTTATTCTTTTTTTCCCCCCAACATGTTACATTTTGCAAATGAACAGTAATTATGCACTAAAATGAGCAAAAGTGTGTTCTCAGTAGAGGATGTTTACTTATTTTCACATTCAAAAAACAAAATATTTTACCAGGGATGCCCAAAATTTGCACAAGTCTATGTTGTCAGTTTGCACTAAAGACTTTCATAAACATCGTCTTTCGTTCTTGTGTGATCTTTCACTAAAAATTATTTTAAGCTTGATCGGCTCATAGCGCTGTTCAGGAGCTTAAGAGTGAAGCAGACAGCACAATGAAAGGGGTGCTATGCCTAAAACTAAGATGTCTATTTAGAAAGAAAACCCAATTTAAGCGTTGTACCTTTTGGATAAACATGACAATTTTATAGAGGTTTCTTTTGCTTGATTATTTGTTTTTCCCTTTTTTGTGACATCACTTGTTCAGCATGTAAAAAAAAAAAAAAAAATTCAGATACAATTGACTTATCTGTGTGTTGTGTTGCTAGTAAAACGTTGGGCTACTGTCTGTTTGTCAAAGGGAGTGGAGAGTTCATAGAAGTCCTCGATAAATGTATGTACAGCATATTTTGCTTTTCTGTACAACATAAGCTGTTTTATTTACTCTTCGGTTCATATTCTTGTGAAATAAAAGTTATTTTATCACATGTTTGGTATTCATTAATTTCTGGTAATTAAAAAGCAGACCGTTCGAACAAAGCTCAGAATGGAGTTTAATGTGAAGACACACTAAAATCTCTGGTTTGCTTCAGTCTAGTCAGTCTGTTACTCCACCTAAAGCTCCATTATTCTTAACTGCTTATCCTTAACCAGGGTCGCGGGTGGAGGTGTCTGTCCATTATAGGACAATCACATTCAAACACAAGCAATTTAGAATCTCCGGCATCAAATACAATAGACTGGCCGAATAATTAGCTCCGTATTAGGGACAAACTCTGCTCTCACACGTCAGTCCTTCCTTAAACAGGCCTTGTGCGGCGTTCCTTGTTCCAAAGAGAGGAAACGTGGAACCGAGCCAAACAACATGCTCCATTTGTCGAGGAAATAATGGCCAAGGTCAGGTTGTACTGAACAGCTAGCTTCTTCACAATTACTACAAATATAACAGCCGTTCAGTCTGGACTATAAAAGTAATGTTTTACTAACGTTTGGACACATTCATGCCATTTAAACACACCCTGAGCAAAAAGACCTAGTCGGCTGGTGTTAAGGTCGTATCATGGTAGATCTGATCACAGATGGAAAATTTGCATAAACAAATGTTCCACTTATGTTTCTTTGTGCTTGGAATCTGTTTCTGTATTCAAATTTCTTCCAACCATGCAGTGACTCACAGAAGTTCAAACCAGTCAGACTGAATTGTCACATAAAGAGTCTAATAAATCAGTTATTTTATGATAATGAAGGTACCCCACATTATGTTCTGGTCCAAATTCAGGTTCTGTACTTACATCTTTAATGTATCAACTTTACACAAAGCTAAAATACAATTATTTCTACACTATATGACCAAAAGTATTGGGACACACCTGTTTTCCAGGTTTTGGGCTAGGCCCCTTACTTTCAGTGACATTTTGGGCAACAGCATGCTTAGTAAATCATGAAAGAACTTGACTGGCCGCACAGAGCCCTTAGAGACTCAGACTTCAACCCTATCCAACTCCTTTGGGATGAACTGGAATGGAGATTGTGAGCCATCCAATATCAGTGCCGGACCTCATAAATGCTCTACAGAATGAATGGGCAAAAATTCCCGAAGAAACTCCAAAATCTTGTGGAAAATCTTCCAAAAAAGAGTGGAAGCTGTTATAACTGCAAAAAGGGGCCAACTCCATGTTAAAGTCTATGTAATTCAATGCAATGTCATTAAAGTCCCTGTTGGTGTAATGGTCAGGCGTCCCTATATTTTTGTGTATCTCAAACAGCAGATTCACCAATTCAGTTATTGTTTAAGCTTTACATTTAAGATTAGCAAAAGCCTATTTTTTAGAAGTTCCTTCTATTAAGTACCCTATTATTCATGAAACCTTTCTTTAGATGTTAATTTGAAGGGAGGGATTGCAATGATTTTTCAAAATGACTGCATAGTTCAGATACTGTGATGTAAACGTCATTCATAGTGGACTGATTTAAAGGCGAGTTTGTTTACAGTTTATTGTATTAGGTAAGTTTGTTTACAGTTTATTGTAAACAAACTTACCTAATCAAAGTTTCCTCACAGTGATGGTGGTTGGAAACGGGGGTCAGAATGTCCACAAGACGTTCTTTTTTCCCCCCAGATTTTCTGCCCAATTCATTTGCCTCCAATCCTACACCACTACCACAAAACACTGGGAGGGTGAGGGTGAGCTTCCCGGGCGTCACGTGCTGTTGAACATGCTTGGAGGCGAACATGGGCCATCAGCCAACAGACGCCCACACAGGTTGGCATGGTGCTGAGTGATGTGGGGGGAGGGGGAGGGCCATTCTGCCCACACAGAGAGAACGTTGGCTGCAGCACCTCCAGGGACCCAAAGGTAGGACCAACACTTAAAGACAGTTGAGCTACTTGCAGGTCCAGTGGCACCACTGGGATTTGAACCCATAGCCTTCCGATCACAGGGGTAACTCTCTAACCACCAAACCAGCAGTTACCTTATAACCTGCATATACCTCTCCATTATAAACTGGTTTTTAAGAATATGTTTAGTCATGTATTGTGAATAAGACTGCTTGGGGCATCAGGCAGTGTATTCATAAATATTTCATGTAAAAATGTCAGTGAGGGAGCATTTACAGTCATTAAATGCTTTGGAAATCTGGTTCCATTCACTATCACTGTGAACAATTTGGTAAATTTCATAAGGACAGAGCATTTCCTATCAAACTCTTCTGAAAGACTTGGTTTACATCCTGGTTATTTACTCATGTAGATGTTTTAAAAAGACGGCATCCCCTTTTAGGAGACAGTAAGTATGTAGTTATAAAAGCAAAGAATGTACTGAAATGTTCTTTGTTTGGATAAAAAGCTTATTTTACTTTAAATTAGCAATTTATTTACAGTACTGTGCAAATGTCTTTGGTCAACCCTCATTTGCTTTAAATTACCCTCTTGGTGCAAAATACTATTTTATGCCTGTCAAACCTGTCTTATGTGACATATGTAGATTAAATGTAAAAAATGGGAACATGCTAAAGACACAAGCAGATAAAGGAGCTCCACCCACTCAGCATTCAGCACCACCAGTATACTGATCATCACCTGATCATCTGGAATCCTTTGCACCTGTTTCTTCACTGGTTCAGGCCTCAAGTTACATGGCTTTATGGCTTGAATGATTCATATGTAGGTCACTCTGTGGCTTAACAAACAAAAACATTCCTCTAAAACTGGTCAGGTTCAGGGACTGGACTGAAATTTAGAGTCTTTGAGGAAGCCTGGATATTGTGATATTGTTCCTCAAGATAACATTTAAAATACAAGAAATACAAAATATGAAGAAATAAGGGCTGGCTCAAGACTTTGGAACAGTACTGTTTATCCCCACTGTACATCACATGGTTCACTCACTCACTCACTCACTCACTCACTCACTCACTCACTCACTCACTCACTCACTCACTCACTCACTCACTCAC
>JBBPDC010000035.1:2715160-2727393 GCA_037974485.1 Hemigrammopetersius urotaenia
CTCGCGCGCTCGCTCGCGCGCTCACGCGCGCACTCGCTCACTCACTCACGCACGCACACTCACACACACACACACACACACACACACACACACACACACAATTTCGTGATGCAATTTTTCCAACATTGTACTAACTTCTTAATGCCATCAGCAAAAAATGGTTGAGCGCGTAGCCATTGATGCACCGCTGCTTTCTCATCATCACATGAAAGTCTTCTTCCTCTTAAAGTATCTCGGAGCTCCAAAAAGGTGGTAAACAAACGGCGCCAAACTCTCAGACACGCCCAATTATTACTCCTTCAGCCTTCACTGCTTCCAACAAAAATATGAAAGTGTGGAAACTTTTTGAACATCCCTTATCTATATGGTTTCATCTGATTATGCACAGCCCTGTGGGGAGAACTTCAGATTATTCTGTAAAAAATATGAATTACTGGCCCACACACAATGGGTCAATTACTTCACGTAAAACCTTCAGTATCTTGCATAAACTGAGTAAAACTCAAAACAAAGAGGTGATTGAGCGACGGTAGTCTGGTGCTCATTCATCGGTTTTAAAAGAACAGCTGTGCAGTTGTGCAAGAACTGAAATGAAAAACGTGTGTCTGAAAGCTCTGCTCGTCTCTGTGGTGAAGGAAGCCGAGGTGACACACCAATCAGGACTGCGGTGAGAACACCATTAACTCAACTGGACCATCACTTGTGATTTCAGTGAGAACTTTCATTAACAGTGACTTCAGACAATGACCAAAGTAACATTTCTTGATCAGATATTTTTAAAAAAAAATGCAAAACACATTATTTAACACAATAAATAAAAATGTGCAAAACAACATGTAAATCTGTGCCACAGCAATTACACAGTAACCATAAACATAAAATAAAAGGGTGGTAGGATATTATTTTGTGGTTCACTGGTGCCCCCTTTTGGCCAAAGGAGGAGAACAATAATAATAATAATAATAATAATAATAATAATAATAATAATAATAATGAACCAATAGACATTTTTGGCTTGTGTCTCCCTTTAGTTTCCATTCTTGTTCAATGAAACCATGTCAAAGGCTTCTTGATTGTAAAGGACGCAGTTATGATGCAGAAATATTCTGCTCTGCCACGACCTGGAATCACAGCATAATCATGATTTTTCCAAAAATCAAATTAAAGCAGCTGTAAACTTAAACACAAGTTTAACACAAACACAATCGCATATCAGATACTGAAAAAGAGCTAAGGTGATCACAAAAAAAAACAAATTCTAAATGAGTTAATCAATTTAAGGTTCACACATTTTAAAGAAATATTATGTAGATTTGATGGTTAGTTATTATTTACAGTGACACTCAAAGCAGAAGCACAATGGGCACATGACAGAAATCAAAAAAGAGCGTTTCAGCAATGAGATTTCCTGTTGGTTTGACATTGACTAAGGCGAAGTGCTTTATGGAATGCTGTCCGCTCTCGGCTTAAAGGTCCATATATTTCGGCTTAAAGGTTCACTTATGATGGACATATGAGTTTATGAACTGATTTTTACATGACCAGACATAAACAGGCTGTTTTCTTACTTTTGACCTTGAGATGGAAAGATGTAAATGCCCTCTATTCACTATGACTGCACTATTGTGCTGTGTGTTGGTTTTGTGACATCACAAAAACAGTAGACTTAAATATAGGCAGTGTGGACTTGGGAATTAATGTCACATTTTGAAACCTTAACAATGTTTACACATTATATGAAACTCTTATAAACATATGGGCTCTTTAAATAAACTTCAAAGACCTGAAATCTCTTCTTACAAGTGTGAAAAGGCGGCATTCTTATTGCCTTCATTTCCATACTCCTGGCACATTCCTTTTATTACATCTCTAGGCCTGAAACAAAAGATGGGTTTGAGGTTAAAGTGCAGACTGTTGGCTTTAATTGAGTGTATAAACGTCGAGATCAGGTGAACTAGATCGTAATTACGTAGTTTTTTCTAATTAAAGCAAGCGAAAGTATGAGGACTGCTGTCTGCCCTGGTGTTTCCTGGCAGTTGTGTCTGCGCCACAACTAGAGTGTGTTAACTGCTGTCCTAAAATGAGGATCACACAGTAAAGGAGGCATTCACGAGGCTGTGAAACCATCTGTAATGGAAAGACTAGCACACCAGCATAACCACAAGATGTAAACCACTGATATGCCTCAAGAGCAGAAAGGCCATGATGGAACAGGGACATTAAAAATGCCTGTAGGGTTGGAACCAATTTTTATGGACAGATGAGGTGATGACTGATGACTTTCAGGGTGATGCAAAGAGAATGTGTTGGACTGTTCTTTATTATTATGGTTGGAAAAATAATTAGTGTCATACTTACAGACTACGTGGACGAACTAGTTTGGTTGTGCGCAGTGGAAGAATACACAGAATACATAGTAACGTGGCGTATGAGTGAGGGAGTTGTCACCAGTACGCTTGCCTACATCATTTTGTAGTGTTTCTCATTTTTTGTCATTTTTCTGTTACAAAAGTGTAAAAAGCATGTTTATGTCTTTTTCCTTTTCCTGTGGCTTAGTTGTGGTTTTATGTTCTTGGTTTTTATGTTCTAGGTCAGGATAGGTATGTCGCTTAGTGCACCAAAATTTGGGTTACATTATTGTCGTAGGAACGGAACTGTGTCGTAACTCGGGGACCCCATGTATTACGGGAATGAAGTGACTGCTTGGATCTAATTGCTCAATGAACAGTGTGAATACACTGCTAAAACAACTATTGGGCATCCAGAGCCAAAAAACAATGTCCTAGCCTGGCCAAGTCATTTACTCCACCTCAGTGAAGCCCACTGAGCTGGATTTCACTTTCCACAGTAGACTTAATACAATGATAACATTTTAGCTCATATAGATCATTGTGATTTGCTCCATGTTTGTAGCTATATCTGTAAATCTAAAGTGGCCAAAAAGGCAGACTGTTGCATCTTGCTTTGTAGCCCAAACTCGCATAAGGCTTTGTTACAGGAGTGTAAACAAAGCATTGATGTGGCTGAAGGTTGTCGATCCATTAATTCAAGAGAAAATCTTCAAACACTAGACCAGGTGGGGTCCTGTTTGGTTGCCCCTTTATGGAGAAGATTTGACATCCTCTGACTTAGTAGCTGCCAACTAACAATTGAAACAGATCAAACAAACAAACAAAACCAACTGCTGCCCTCTAAAGGCCCATGAAAAGTTACTCATTGCTGCCCTCTACAGGCACAAAGAAATTTACAGCCATATTACAGAGTTGATCTGTACAATTCCTACACAACCAAGCTATACCTAAACCAAAATTATTTAAAAATGTATGTTAATTAAGGCCTTGAAATATGGGGAATGAAATCATTGGGGACTGAAATATGGGCCAACACTTCAATCATGGTTTTACTCCAAATCCAATCTGAAGCACGGCTGTAAAACCACAAAAATGGTGTCACTGTCGCCAACAGTGTAATCTCTACCCATTTACCTACGCTGTGTTTAAATCAGATCAAGGCTTAATTTTCCAGTCAGCTGATACTAATCTCCTCATTCCTGGAAGTCTAAAGAGCAAACAGACCTTTTCCATTCACTTTCACATCCTGACACTCATTACAGCAAGCAATCACTCACCAAAAGCATATCTACAGCTCATTTTACACAAGCTCTACAAACGAGTATGGCCCGCAACCAGCATGTTGTATTCGACTAGCAATTCAATCGCAAGTTCCATTATTAATTAAAGGTACACATATGAATCGATATGTGGGTGCTGATTTACCGGAAGCGATTTTGAAATCAATAACTGCATTCAAAAATGCAGAGGATGAAATGATTGATTCTATGTTAAAATGCTATTTTCAAATCTTAAGATCTGCAAATATAAATCACATCATGCGCATCAATGTTGTCTGAAGTTTTACCTTTACAAAGGTACTCCAGGATACTCTATGTTAAGCATTATGTCTGATGCTGGTCTTTTGCGACGAGAGAGGCAGATCTGTGATCACTTGCATAAAATGTCTTAAGTGAATTTAAGCCTTACATGACCTTAAGTGACATCTCTTCACAAAAATGTTCAACTGAAATGTAGGGGGGAAAAATAATAGTAAAAATGTTCCAAAAACTAAAAGCAAATTCACAGCTTTACATTTACATCTTTTCTGTTCTGTTTAGTTAAATGAAAATATTTATTATACTATGCAAGAGGCCACTGGCTCTGAGCTGGTTACCAAAAAATAATTAATTTAAATCACATTTGCAATATTGGTGAAAAAAAAAAATCGCAATTCGATATTCTCCCCAAATCAATCAGCCCTAAAAGTACATCAAATCAGTTTCAGAAGCTATTATCAAACATAATGTAATGTGTTTGCTCTCTGTATATTTTATGACTGTTGATATACACATTGGTGTAAACAGAGAGCGTGTTAAAGAATAGATATACGTAGCACAAATTGAATCCTGGTTAAATCTGAGATTTCATTACAAGGAATCCTTTCCGAAAGTATCACAGTTGAATTAAAGTGAGGTCAGATTCAGATCCTCATTATTAAGTAAGCTTTTACAGAAACCGTATACACACACACACACACACACACATATATGGAAACGTTCACTAGCGCACTGCTAAGCTGTGTCTCAGAGAACTAAACAAAATCATTTAGACTGAGTGCCCTGAGGTCTCCAGCATATAACATTCGGCATGGTGGCCTGCCAATTAAACACAGCTATCCCAGACGCCACAGGGGATTGATGACCGATGAAAGAATTTAATGGCATCTAGTACTGTATTCTTATCTGGACTTTGGTGGGAGTGGAGCTGCAGCTCACACTCTCTACATGTTTGCATGACTGATCCTCCTCTGCTGAGAGGCTGAGCATTCCCTGTCACATCTGAAAATAACTACAGGGAGGGTAAATATTTGGAAAAACGATCACTAAGCGCAAAACGCACTTATGGGCTCAATGCGACCAAAAGGCATAAAAATCCTTCAATTGGCAACAGTCTGTTGAGGCTTTCTTACAATTATAAACAGTTTAAACACACACACACACACACACACACACGTCCAGTAAAGGAGGTCAAAAACCCTGATAGCAAAGATACACCTGATCGGCTAGTTAAAATGACCATAGATACAATGCGATACAAAGCGCCCAGGAAAGAGTCCTTTGCAAATGGAAGCGACTGAAAAGTACACAGGCACGGACCATTCCAGTGCAGGTGTTTTCCTTGGAGAAGTGCAGGAGCTTCCTTTTTCTGATAACAAAAAAATTAATAAATAAATATTGTACAAGCCCACGCACATTAAAGCGCTCCCCTCAGACATCGATGGCCACGCCGTGTTTGGTGGAGATCATGTCTCTGGTGCCAGTGAGATACATGAGCACGGAGCAGAGGTGTGGCAGTGTGGCGGTGATGGTGACGTACAGCCAGTAGGAGATGGGCGCCGTGTTGCCGAAGGGACAGAGCCACAGGCCGTGGCGCACGCCATCCCGAATGTGGTGGGACGCCAGCGAGATGAACAGCATCCAGGGCAGAGAGCACCACGAGTCTTTGAGGCGGCAGGCCCACATCAGCAGGCGCAGGGAGAAGCAGAAGGCCGGGATGAGTGTGGAACAGTGCAGCGGCGGCCGCTGGGGCAGGCTGAGAGCAGCCTAATCATGGAAAAGGGGAAACACGGGGTAAAACAGTAGCTACAGACTAAAAGATACTGACAGGAACAGCGAGATGCACATAAGCACATAATGACAGTTCGGCAGAAAGTCTAATTCCCTCCCTTATTCCAAGACAAGTGTATGACTTCTGCTGCTAATGTGCTAAGATATAGGACACCAGGGGTGGGAATCATTAGTCACCCCTATTTTCGATTTAATTTCAATTCAAGGTGTCAAGTATTACAATGCCATTCCAGGTGCACTGCTATTAGAACCTGAGCTGCATTTTGTGTAGTATACACTTTTTCTTCTTTTCATTCAAAATTCTACACTGTTTTCTCCACTTGATCTGAAAGTAACAAGTATATAACATCAACCCTGGAAAAAGTACAAACCAAAAGTGGAATATTTCCTTGTGTCACATTTTGTACACAGTACAGCTCCTACTGAGCTTATTTTCCATCAGAAGTATGTGCTGATCATGAAGAAAATGAGACTGGAGTTGAGAAGAAGTGGTTTAAAACATGTGCTGTCCAGCATCGAATCCTAAAAGGAACCAAATACCAGCTTAAGAAAGAAGCATTTTAGTCTTCAGCACCAATATACTTGGACCTACACTGGCCTTGTTGCTCCAAGAAGCAAAACTCCTTCCATCAAACATGTAGGCGCTCCACACTGCACCTGTTTTGTGTCACCCATTTGCTTACCTAATCTAATCCACTGTAAGCAATGCTGCCAGATTGAATTAGGAGGACAGGACAAACACACAGCAGTGTTGGCGGATGGATGCTGATTTGAGGTAATGGTGACTGATCATCAGCAGGCCAGGCAGACTCATGGGCCTTAGCATTGGTTTTCCTTTATCACAGTAATACTTACTTCTGTTTCTGAATGTGTACTATTCTGTCAGAGAAAAAGATCCTGTTTTACATCAGGACTACCTTTATAAAGACTTAATGAATGATATGCAGTTCATGAATGGTTATTCATTGGGTATATAAACATCTTTATGAGCTGTTATAATAAACAAAGGAGGTGACCTGATCAAACAGTCTTTTTAAAGCTTTGAATGGACTGGCCCCTCAGTACATCACAGACCTCATCCAAATGTATACACCGGCGCACGCTCTGAGGTCTGACGGCCAGCTCCAGCACGTGGTGCCTAAGACGAGACTTAAATCCAGGGGAGACAGGGCCTTCTCTGTGGTCGGCCCCCGACTTTGGAATGCTCTGCCCCTCCACGTTCGAACAGCCCCCTCTGTGGAGTGTTTTAAGTCCCGTCTTAAGACCCACTTTTATTCTCTGGCTTTTAACACGTCATGAGTTGTGTGGTCCTCTGTATTTTTATCCATTTTAATTTTTTATCCATTTTATGTTATTTATTTATTTTTAATTTCACTCAGTATTATTTATTTCTATTACCCTAGTTCTTAGTCTTAGTACAATATTCTCTATTATTTTATTTATTTTTAGTTTCACTCATTATTTATTTTTATGACCTTAGTTTTTAGTGACAATATTCTTATTTGTTTTTATTAGTTTTATGTTCTTAGTTACTTTTACTTTGTTTTGATGATGACTAGTGATGCTAAATTAAGTATGTGGCATCTTATTTTTATCCTTTTGTGCAGCACTTTGGAAACTGTTTTAGCTGTTAAAATGTGCTTTAAAAATAAAATTGGATTGGACTGGATTGATGAAAAGTAATATGTGATGAAGGGATACGATAAATAAGAGTATCCACCAAAATCTGAGGTATTATGGTATAAATATAATATGTAGCACAAATTTCAAAAGAATTGTGATAAAGGTACACGACAAAGAGAATTCACCAGAATCTGAGCTATAACAGTATAAATGTAATATAACACTTGATATGTGACGAAGGTATGAGACAAAGAGAGTATCCACCAGAATCTAAGCCATAATAGTATAAGTAATATAATATACATTATGGATGTAATGTAACATGTGACTATGGTATAAGATGGGTAAAGAAACCACCACAATCTGAGTTTAATAGTATAAATTAAATCTGGCTTACCTTGGGCAGTTTATGTGTTATATCTGTTTGTTAATTATTTTTAAAGTGTTTATTCATTAATAGTATTAATAAACTCCTGCAACCACACACACACATTCCTGAACTGAACTTCTGTTCTGCCTGAAACAAACAACTATCACCCCAACCGTCACTGTAAATACCTCTTTATTTATTTTACACTGCACATTCTCTGTTCTGGCATTATTTACAGTCATTACTAATTGCTGTCTACCTCTATACTTCTGCACACGTAACGACTGCACTGCTAGAAAGCTGGGATCAGATCACATATTGCAGGAAGGTCCACAGAGTTCTAATGCAATCAGTGGCTCAAGACATATTGAATATTCCAATTAGAGGAATTATTGATCAAGTCCTTCCTCCATTCTTAATTACCGACCAGCAAACTGGATTTGATTAAGTCTTCATTCTACAGACCTGCTGATAAAAGACTACACCCATGAGACAATAAAAATAACCATCTGTCTGCAATGCTCATTTCCTGAATAATCATTATTCTGTCCTAACACATTTCTGTGGGCTTCATTTCTGCCTGCTACAAAGTCACCCCCCCTTGGTTTGAACGACAGATTGTCTAGTGAATTTGACAGCAGGCGCGTTTACAAATCAACGAGCATTCTGACTACAAGGGGATGGAAGGATGTTCTTTTCTGTGTGCCTCCCTCACAAAACAAAGCATAGCTCTTATGGAGCATCAAAGTTCTTTGGGTGCTAATGGTGCCCCCATTTTTTAACCTGCTAAACATGAGTGAGCCAGATGCAATGGAAGAGCAATAAAACCACTTAACTACATTAAGGTGGTGTACTTCTTTGCTTTACAGCATTCTGAGTGCAATTTCTGGGTGAAACATGCAATTTGTCTGCTGCTACCAAACAACTGAGGACACTTACCTGTAAAGATAGCCACAGTGTTCATGCATATACATATCCACTATACATATAATATACAAATAATACATATGTATAGATTTGCATACACACAAATGTCTATATTTATATTTTTGTATTATACAATGCAAATTTAATAAAGGCTTATTAAAACCTAATAAAGACATATTATTTTCTTATGTAGACCATTTTTTCAAGTGAGGTCAATTTTGTTAAAAGGATGCCTTCATTTTAACAAAATTGGCCTCACTTGAGCTGCACACACACAATCAGTTTTATAACCCAAGACCCTTTAAGAGCCAGTGCAATCTGTTCAAAATGAGTTCAAGAAAACAACAGGACTTACTTTGAGAGACAGAGATCCAGCCATATAGAAGTGGTCCAGGTCGATGATGGAAGCAAGTAGGCCTGCCAAGACAACTTCATAGAAGTCACTCCTCTTCCTCAGCCCAATGACTATGGCCCAGGACCACAGTCCGATCATGCCATGCACAGAGTTGTCCAGCACAGCCCTGAGCCACACATGGTGCTGGATGAAAGGGGAGGTCAAGACGTGGTCAGCCAGGAAGCAGAAGGCCCCGAGGCCTGCGCTGGCCAGCAGTGAGGCCGTGCTGAACGTCTGGAGCAGAGCCTGCGCCTTTTCCGTCTCCACGGCCAGGTTCAGCGGCACAGCCATGCCCAGCGACGACACATCGAGCTTGGAGTGGAAGCCCCGCATCGCTGGCCTGTATCACAGACGGGTCAGCAACCGCTTCTGACAGTGAAAAACACAAAAGGAGCAGAAAAAAAACTGATTCAGCAAAGCTTCAAGCACAATGGCAGTCAAAGTCACATAAATATCATACACAGTTGCTAAGCAACTGTTTTTGATGTGTTTATCCCTGAACAACAGATATGAATATTTATTCTTTTTTATTTCGGGGCGAGGTGTCACACTCCAGAGCTGCAAAATGCAGATTATAGTGTTTAGTCAAAACCTCCAGTGAAACAGTAAAAGCAGTCACTAAAAATAAAGGTAAAACACCCTATATACTAACATTTATAGTGTTTATTAGCATTTAATGACTTAAAAATAACTGCTTTCTGCACATTCCAGACTGCTGTACATGGATGCTTTTATTCTCCACACCTTACCCAAAGTAGACTCACAAGATCTCAACATGTTTAAGTAAACATGAATGAATGTTTCATCTTGCATTTTCCTGCTGAAATATTGGTTGAATATTATATTTCCTCTTATCATTTGTTGTTTTTCCTCATTACCCACATTGAAAAGTCACAAAAAAAAATCATTTCTTCCTTTGATGGTCAGTGTATAATATGACTAGAGGTGTGAATATATGAGGGAAATTCAAGTGCACTGACTTGAAACCATGATATACATTAGTGATTAGAGAAAACGGAACAAATGTATGCAATTATTGGCCAAAGCAATCTTCATTGCGAAACATAACACTAATGATAACTTAAAGATTTATCCAATTCAGTGAATGTAATTGTAATATAACTACTGTCAATACATTCAACGCAATTTTTAAAAATGATTCAGCATCGCAGTAAAACCCAAATGCAGTGAAATCAGAGCCTTCATGATGCAGTGCCTTCTCTCCTAAAGAATCATACAGAAACCCAGTTTGCTGTGAGTTTCAGTTTAGTTATGACTGAATATAACCCCCAATGTCATTAGTGTATTAATGTGAGGAGCAATGAATGCGCTGCAGGGTAGACACACTAATGGATCCGAGAGAAACAAGGCTACGTCCTCCTAATCGCTAGGAGTTCAGCTGCAGACCGAGGCTATGCTCTAAAAATACACTCCCAACTTCTAACAGAGCGAGAGAACTATACAGCCCACAACTGATGGAGTCCCACTCGGCAGCTGTGAATCACAGCATGGGAGGATGTTATTTTCTCCTTTCAGCCACTTTCTCCACAGTTTCTCAGGAGGAGGTTTTTCCTGGTAAGATCCTACAGTGCTGAGAGGTTGGCAGAAGGTTCTCAGACATGAAGTAAGCCTAGTCTTGGACTAACATGAAACACCCATGAAAACCTTTAAAAAATTCTGCTTAGTCCAAGTTTAGACATAATTGGGTCCCGTAAATAAGCTTTAAAAAAACCCCACTAGGAACGAAGATGATGTGCACTGGGTTAAGAGGGAGTGACAAGCAGGCAGCGAAACTCAAGTGATGCACTGTGAAGAAGAGGAGTGTGCAAGTGCAGTGACAGAACATGGTGAGGGTGATGGCTGCATGCTTTAAAAATAGATGAACCACCTGCCAGCCAAAGTGTAGGCCTATCACTATATGGGCAAAAGTAATGGTACGTATGAACATGATACCAACAGGGAATTTAATGACACTGCATTCAAAAACATAGATTTTAATATGCAGATGCCCCCAGCCCTATAAAAGCTTCCACTCTTCTTGGAAGGCTTTCCACAATGTTCTTCCACACCAAACACATACAGCCATGTCTTTATGGACCTTGCTTTGTGCACTGCCATACTGGAATAGAACCCCCAAATTGTGTCCAGAAATTTGGAAACATAGAGTAGTCCAGAATGCCTTGGTATGATGAAGCATTAAGATTGTCCTTCACTGGCAGTAGAGCCGAAAGCCTGAAAAATAATATTTGTGTACGTATAGTGTACATTTAGTACATTTAGGTCCTGTGGGCCACCTCGAGGGACATTGCCAATCATATAATTTAATCTCGTCCAGCAGGAGAAGAGCAGAGAGGCCTGCCTACTGGAAGAATCCTCACTTTTGGTCTAAATGACCCGGCCTTCAGGGAAAAGAGACATTGTCTTCTGTTTGCTCTGCTCTGAGACATGATCCAGCTCCAGGAGGGGCTTGATCATTCGCTAATGAGGGGCTCAGGTGCACGAACACAGTGAACTGAGCAAAGCAGGTGGAGGAGGAAAATACAGAGCAGGTACTCTCTACTCAAGCATTAACATGACTGTAATCTTGTTTACAATCAGAGGAGCCATGCAGGAACATCAACATCCCAGAGGCCAAGAGCTTTTGTGCAGCTAATGACCACCCCAGACTCCCCAGAGCACCCCAGCCTTCTCGTCAACATCCTCACTTACACGCTCAGCTCTGGTAGGCAGATAATAAAGGTCGGGTTTATTCAGGTTAGGTGGATAAAATGCTAAAAATGCAGCTACTTGGACGCTGCCCAGGATGCTAACAGGCTAACAAACTGCTACACCGGTAAATACCCGGGCATTCAGTTCACTTTAATACTGCATATAAAACACAAATATGAACAGAATACGAACTCTTTCATTTTAAATATAGTAAAAAAAATAATAAAACCAAATAAATATCCACTCACAACATCCTACCCTGTCCTGCGGGTCTCCACCAGCACAGCACCACTGATACTGTCAACTGACTACTGCTTCCTCAGTGCGCATGCGTGTGTGTGTCGGTGAAGCCTATCTGTGTGTGGGGGTCTCTCTCTTTCTCTCTTTCTGTGTCTGTGTATCTCTCTCTCTCTCTCTCTCTCTCTTTCTCGCTCTCTGTGTATGTGCATGTCCCTCTCTCTCTTTGTGTGTGTGTGTGTGTGTGTGTGTGTGTGTGTGTGTGTGTGTGTGTGTGTGTGTGTGTGTGTGTG
>JBBPDC010000035.1:2727493-2765691 GCA_037974485.1 Hemigrammopetersius urotaenia
CACACACACACACACACACACACACACACACACACACACACACACACACACACACACACATATATATATATATAAATGTAAATATAATTGCAAAATGAAATGAGTTAGAACAGTTACTTAGCTTAGAACCTTATTGCACAAAAATATAATATATATATTGCACAAGACTGTAGTTATTGCACTGGAGTTGAATGGAAATTAGGTGTCATAATGTCCCTCTATTAATTATACTGCACTTTCCCTGTCCTGCTGCTGCTAAATTTGCACAATTATATGAATTGCTTCTGTCTACTTCTGTTCTGCATTTTAACACACGTAACTCTCCGGAACACGAAACACGAAAACAGTACCTATCATAATACATGTATTCAGTCAGACTTGTACTGTAGCTATTGTCAATTGTACTAAAAGGTGGCCTGTGCGTTTTTTGGGTGGGGCTCTTGTGTTTTTTTCTTGCATTCTGTGTATTTTGTCCTGTCTGCATTTGTGGTGCTCTGTTTAGTTCTTGTGTTGAACCAAGTTCCTGGAGGGACTGTGTTTTGTTTCACTGTGTACTGTATATGTAAGGTTAAAATCATGGTTTGATCGAATGACAGCCCCCCCCCCCACCCCCCACCCCCCTCAAATAGTTTGCGGGGTTCTTAACACTGTTATAAAGGCAGTACATACCCAAATATGGATGGGTAATTCACACTCTCGCTAAAATGACAATGACTATGACTATTTATGAGTATTTATAATAGGCCTACTGGTTTACAGTACTCCAGTTCTGGAAGGCTGGTTTCCTGCACAGTTTGGTGGTCTTCCGGCCCAGACACACCTGGTTCAACTCACTTGTTTTTTTTTTTTTTAAATTAGTGGGTGTGTTTGAGTAGAGGAACTACCAAACTATGTGATACACTGACTCTCCAGGACTGGAGTTGTGCACCCCTGTCTTAGAGCATGTCTCTAAAATCCCTGCTCTTTTTGTTGCACAGAGATCAAGAAAGACCAAGTTACAAGTAAGTTAGATTTTTATACTCATCAGTTTTCTCCTTCGTGATTAGAAGATTTGCATGCAAACATCTATTAAGCATTCATGTTCCTGTTTTAAAAAAGGCAGGGAGGTGCAGGTTGTATTTGTTTGCCATAACATACAGATCAATATTTATTCCTACAGCAACATGCTACAATGACAGAGGACAGTTTTACCAAGGGACACACAATGTCACTGTGTCTGGTATTCCCTGTCAGCGCTGGGACCGGCAGGTAAATATTTATCTGTATTTATTTTAATTAGTCCCAGTGGGGAGCTGGGATAAAAATACAGCCATCCTTCTCAAGCATCCTGGCTTATTCACAGTCATTAGTGGGGGTCTTTGAATAAAGAGATCCAAGGGATCGTATGATGTGGGCTTGTGGGAGAAGGAGAGGTAGAGAAGCAAAGGCGTACCTGTGTGAGCATACACACGTGCACAAAACCCCAATGCCCAAATGCATTCACTCACATGCGCAAACAAGCAGATTTTTTTTGGAAAGAATCATCCCAGTTTGTTTTGTGGTTTTTGCCATTGGCTTCAAACAGCAAACGAAGTGAATCAAGCTGCCATATGGTGCGTGATAGCCAGATGACATAAATAATGTAAAAGAGATCAACTCTAAACTCACTAAACAGAGAGTGAATGTCACCCAGATCTCTTTCTTTAGGTCCAGTTGTGAAACTCCCATGGATTTAAAACCCATTGATGTTAATCAGTCCATTAAGCTGAATTGATTTAGGTGCTGGCGTGGCTAAACTTGCTTTCTTCCATACTTTTATGTACCAAAAAAATAGTTTTTTCCCTTAGTATTAAACAGGCTGTTTATGTTACTGTACTTGAGCTATATGTCTCAAAGTATCCAGGTCTGGATTTCTGATGTGATTTTACCCATAGCCTTAATAGAAAAGTCAATAGAATGTAACATGCCCTGTGCTCCCATTAGCCTGTGGTCCTCGATGGCAAGCCCCCCAGCACTGTTTGTATAGAAGTGAAACTGTGTTATCTGGAGTGATGGAGCTCTATCCATTTCCTTTAGGATGAGTTAGAGTAGAGTTTGAGATTCTGAACTGACCTATCATCATCAGTATCTGACCTCACTGATGCTTCTGAGGCTGAATGCAATCAAATTCCCTCAGCAATGTTCCAGCATCATGTAAAGCTCCTCATAAGTGTGGTTACTGTAGAAAAGAGAGGACAAACTCCCTTATACTCCCGATTTGAGAAGAAACACTAGGCGTGAAGGTGCTTGCACACTTTTGCTAAGTGTAGATGTAAATTACTTCTATTTTGATTGGATCATTCAAAAAGCAGCCTCCTGCTATGATTGGCTTGGGGAAAATATTCTTCAACCTCTGCTTTTAGAAGTCTGGATCAACTGAAGGCTGCAGTCACACACTGTAACATCCTGACAACCAGGAGCGGCAACACTTAACTGATTACCCTCAGACTGTCTGCCCTTAAAACAGTGGTTATTTCGTCACGGACCGGTTTAATATCAGAAACTATGTTCACGGCCCGGCCTTTAAGGAGTTGCAGATAAATATACGTATACATTATTATTATTATTATTATTATTATTATTATATTTTAAAATATAATAATGGGGTATCTTTAAAATATAATAATAAAAGTAAATCCAATGTGTACTCGCAGCTTTATTAACAGCATTTTCATAACAACGAGCCGACAACATAACACGGGTAACATCCACAGGTTTTTTTTCAGTGCAACCCGCGGACCGGTACCACATGACCCACGGCCCGGTACCGGTCTGCGGCCTGGGGGTTGGGGACCACTGCCTTAAAACACACTTCGGTGTGAATGGGTGGAGTTAAACTGCTGTGGGCTGAATGGCTGGTTATATGTAAATATGTTCATGGCTGTGACATCACAACCAACGTGCATTTGAAATGATTATTTCCCAGCTTAAATGGACTGGGGAATCAACAGGACGTTTTAAAACAATGTTTCTATAGTACAGCAAACTCAGACAGCTCCCCCTCAAGCACTGCCTTAAGCTACACTCGCACAAAGCATCAGTTTATTAGAAGTAAAGGACATTTAGTTTAGAAAATCTCATGACTGGTGCATAAAAGACATGCATTTGAGCCCTGTTCTTCTTCCTGTCAGGATCCTCATCCTCACAGGCTGCCTGTGGACGTCATCCCTGAGCTGAGGAACGCTGAGAACTACTGCCGCAATCCTGGTGGAGAGAGTGACAGGCCGTGGTGCTACTCCAGCAGCCCCGGGGTACGCTGGGAATACTGCCAGGTGCCCAGATGTGGAGAAGGTACTGTTACTTTTCAGTATGACACAATATAGCTGGCACCTGACACATAAAATATGCTTCAATCAATCATGTCACATGACGTGGAAGTGAAGCTTATATAATGGACAGGTAAGCATCATATAAAAAAGCGCAAGAATTTGCACTACAGGACTGTCAGTGGCATTACAGTGAATTACCACTAGGAGCAATTTTACATATTTTATGATCATTTAAATTCATTTGAAATTCATAATGTTTCATCGTTTACGTTTTTCACACATATAAATAATTTCCAGAACTTCAAAAATATTCACTATTGCTAGGTTGGTTACTGCCCCAACAGGGAAAAGAATATTGATTCAAAAAGACTAAATATTCATTTTAGTTGCTCACTGGGCAGCTGGTGGCCAAGTGGTTAGGGTGTTCACCCTGAGATCAGAAGGCTGTGGGTTCAAATCCCAGGATTGCTAGTGGCACCACTAAAGTCCCTGCTCACCGTGCGTCCCTCATTGGTGGCAGCCCCTTGCCTCACTTCACTACATCAGTAATTTGAAAGTCCTTTTTTTTTTCTCAGCAGCGACGAGTGTGAGAGTGTCGTCTGCCCCCAGACCACCCCCTCCGAACCATGTCCCCGCCGTCTCCACCGCCTACTACATGAGTGTCATTATCTTCATCATCGCCGGGTTTGCAGGCACCGCCTTCCTCACCATGCTCATCCTCATGTGCCACAAGAGGAAGAAAATGTGGAAACGTCAAAAAAGGTGAGCCGTTTCATTCAGGTTTCTCCAAACTCAGTTTTTGATTCAGATTTTTAAAATTCTTTAATATTAAAAACAAAATGTGACTGCACCAGTGATTAAAATGAATATTTAAGTCATTTGTTCAGTATGTGTGTGTATGGGTGTTTGTGTGGTTGTGTTTCTTTTATATTTTAAATAACTAGAACATTTTCTTATATTTTCTTATATATATATTTTATTTTCAAATTATATTAAAATATTAAAATATTATAGGAAAATTCAGTTGCAGGCTTCAGGCTGATGTATCATTATATTTTATTTACTAACACCTACTACTACTACTACTAATAATAATAATAATAATCATCATTATTATTATCACCTCAAATAAAGTCAGTGAGCAACTAATTTTTCCCCGTTTCTGACCTTGTGCTGTTTATCCTCAGCAGGGCCATAGAGACCCCCACTCTTACTGCCCTCCCGTCCGAGCTGCTGCTGGACAGACTGCACCCAAACCCCATGTACCAGCGCCTGCCACTGCTGCTCAACTCCAAGCTGCTGACGCTGGAGTATCCACGCAACAACATCGAATACGTGCGGGACATCGGAGAGGGGGCCTTCGGCAGGGTGTTTCAGGCAAGGTGAGACCGAGTGCCACGTCATGACCACCCAGCACTGCTGCCCCTAATGCAAAAAAAACATGACCAGTCATACTCTGTGAGCCAGACTGGTTTATGTGACAGTTATCCTGTTCACGCATAAAAAACATGACGAGCGGCATCACTATTACATCTTGTGTCCTGAGATCAAATCCTGCACTAAATATCAAAGAAGTTATGACAGAACCTTAAGCATGAATCAATTTACATTATAAAGTTATATATAGTAACCTTATTAGATATTAATCAGGTCACATTTTGTATCCACAGGTTCATGTTTGCATTTTTTGTCTATGGCTTTGGTTTCAATTCTGCAAAACAAGATATACAAAGAATCATATTTATTATTAATTCACTTACAAAATGAATAAATGTAAAAAGAGGGATAAGAGAGTAAATAAATGACAAGGCTCTGTACTTCAGCAGCAAAGGAGTCAAATTTGGATTGTCCTGCATGGACATGACACATATACGCATGCATGCGTTCATCAACTGCTGTTCGTATAATCCACAGCCGTGTAATCTGACTGCAATGGGAAGCCGTCCAGGCGGTGTATGGAGACTCCTGGGAACAGGAGCTGTGTAGAGTGTCTAACTCCCACGGCCTGCGTCTGAAATAGGAGCAGGGATGAGGCTACAGCGGGCATCAGATGGGTTTCAATGTGAAACTTCCTCAGCAGACGCTCCCGTGTCAGCAGGCGCAATTCGGGGCACTATTTATAGAAGCCTCGCCAGTGTTTACCTTCTCCAGGAACATTTGGGAGCCACAGGAAGTGCACTTTTAATGCCACACTAAGTCCACTCTAGAACGCCTGCCATTATGGCCTATGAGTGTGTAGGAACTGACCTTTCGCCCTGACCTGAGGATGTCGTAAGGATCTGCTTTATGCTGGTACGCTATGGTCAGAAAATACTGGAGCAGAGTTCAGAGGACATATAAAAACAAATCCACTGCAATTCTCTGACAAATCAAGTCTCAAAGATACAAAATATTATCATTAGAATACACCTCATGTCATTAGAATAACAAGGCAGATCAGCAGTCTAAATCTAACATGAGAGGAAGGCTTTATAGATTTTTTACAGCAAATAGAACTGATCATTTCTGTGGGTTGGGGAGGTGAGGACTTATGGTGGAGAAAGATTCCAACGGTCTGGTCAGCATTGGTGTAATAATGAAGGAAAACGCAAGAGTTTAAACGTTTAAGAGATTAATTAAAGCAAAAGGGAGAAGTCATGTGACCGTTCCCAAGAAGTGTTTCATTAAATCAGTAGAACTCACACTGTCAACTAACACAGACGGAAACACAGAGATACTTAGGCCCTCTGACCTCATCGAACCTATGACCTCTTGGTCCAGAGGCAAGTATCCTACCACTAGGCTACCACCACCCATATATAACGTCATCGTATGCGCCTTGATTGTCATCTAAAATGCCGGACGTGTACAAAATACTGCGGCTCTAAACCGCGTTAGAAGTGTTGGTATGTTTATACTCATGCACAAAGTTACTGTCCATCCAGTATGAAGGGCATAGACATCAGAGTCAGCTTCGGATGCTATTACATTCAACACAGGCACTGTCTCTGCACTGCGCCCGCCGCCAACGTCGGCGCCGATTTTGGACGAGACCTGGGGGGTTTTCCGTGAAACAAGATTAAGAGAAAGTTTGGCTTATTTCAAGGGAACGTAAGTCAGACTTTCCATTAATCCTGTTTCATGGAATACCCCCCGGTTGGAACAGTGGTTGGTGGTTTACTTTTTGCGCCACTGTTGTTTGTCTACCAGAAACAGGTAATGATGCTCCCTCTCCAAGGCTTTGGAGATTGGTGATTGGTCACCAATGCAATACGGTTTAAGGTTATATCGCCACCTGCTGCCTTGGCATGCTCTTGACAGCGTTTTTTGCGATTGCGTGTGGATGGAGATATTTTTGAAAACGAAAACGGAAATTTTTTTCAGAAATACCCGTGTACGTGTGGACATGGCCTTATACTTAAGGGAAATAGGGAATTCCTTGGAAGTAGGCGGGGCTACAGATAATACACAGGTGCAGGAGGAGGTGGGACTAAGACGAGGCAAGACTAAAACAAAACCAATAGCATAAAGCAAAAGAAAATGCAAATGCAAAAGGCACAAAGAGAAAACAAGGGCAAAATATTATAGTTATAGTCAGTGTCCCTCTATACTTTTTCTCTAGTACTGTGACTACTTAAAGCTCCCCTGTGTGTGCGAGTGAGAACGAGGACCTGTTTGGTGCGGGTCTCTACTCTTTAAGGAGCGTTCTAAGAGTAAATAGCGTGGTTCACCTGCTCCCTCGTGACATCCGCATTGGGGCTCTTTCGCCACGCAACAATGTTGTGTTCTGCTGCGTCTGGTCCTGTACTAGTGTGACAAAAAGAAAGTGCACCATCCTTTTGTTACACTTGCTAGATTGACTTTCTGCTGTCAGTCATAACATAGACATGTTTACTTGCTTATAAAAACAACATACTGTCATATCAATTGATAGATCGAAGAATATTTAAGCCTTTAAGCCCAATTCCAAGTTCACAATTCCAAGCGAAATACCTGGATGTTGCCTCGATTCATGGGTTTCATTGAGGATACATCAGAAGGGACATGTGTGGTAGCCAAGATTTTATTCAAATTCTTGTCCCCCCAAACACAAACTACGTCCTTCACAAACTACTTCGTGACATTAGCCCTTTTATAGGCACACATAGTGAATATTGAATATAGAAGATTTTAATAAGTTCTTGGGCCAAGCCAAGCTTAACTGTGGTATCAGCAAGAACGCTGGTGTTCCAAATGCAAGTTGAACGACTGCATCCTCCCTTCTGGACTCCCAAGCAGAGCTGGCTAGATTTGAACTCCAAAGAACAGGATTACTAGAGAAACTCAGTATTGAGAAAAGCCCTAACTAGCCAGTTAGAGAGCTCCTGTGTTGTTTTTAATCAGTAAAAGCTGGAGAAAGGCACTTAATGGGTGTTCATATGCATGAGGATGTAGTAATGTGGGGAGATAAAAAAAGGGATGAGAAATGTCGAGTGTGGCATGAAACAGAGACCTAATTGACTGAGATTTGGCAGATCCTGTTAAAGAAAAAGGTCATATTTACATAAGAACAAAAATGAATCAAATCAATATCAGTAGCAGTTGCTGAAGTACCAGTGTATCAAATGGAAGAAAAAAAAATGAAAGTACGGTACCATCTCTAACCCTGGGCAGAGTCTTTGAGGAGAGCAGCCTGATGAACTATGGGAGCAAAGCGTGACACATCATGTCTGTTTACCATTACGGCCCAAAGTGTATATACTAGCAGCCCACCAGCGCAGGTCTGCGTGCACTCTAGGATAAACCCGCTGGCCACAGGATCGTAAAGCGCTGTTGTGGCCAAGAAAGCTGGTCTTTGTTGTTTCAACATACGAATTCAACCACTTTGTGATAAAGAGGCTGAACCAAACAGCTCCTCGCATGACTACTCAACCCAGCATTGTGGCACAAGAAGTTTTGAACAAGAATTGGGCCACTGTGATTGCTACACTGCTGATGTGAGCCAAAAACTAGCAGCAAACCACCAAAGACTGAGAAATAACAACTGTCAGTGCTAGATTTAGATGCTGTCTGCTTAATGAGGGGGTTTGGTATAAAGGACCAAATCACATACACAATATGAACAAAAGTATTGGGACACCTGACCTTTACACCAACAGGGACTTAAAAGATATTGCGTTCAAATTCATAGATTTTAAAATGGAGTTGGTCCCCCCTTTGCAGCTAGAACAGATTCCACTGTTTGTACTCATTCATTCTGTATGAGGTTCCAGATCATCCCAAAGGTGCTGGAAGGGCTCCAGGAGTCTTTAAACACCGATCTCATCCAGCAGTGTCTTTATGGAGCTTGCTTTGTGTACTTGTATACAATCATGCTGGAATAGAAAAGGTTCTTCGCCAAACTGTGTCCACAAAGTTGGAAGCATGACGTTGTCCAAAATATATTTGAAAGAAAAGGGAAGGAGAATTTTTATTGGGGGTAACAGATTCTGTCCGGAGATTTTTTATCTCGAGTGTGGGGTTTGTTGTTCAGGGCTCCAGGACTGTTACCTCACGAACCCTTCACCATGGTGGCAGTGAAGATGCTGAAGGAGGAAGCCTCGGCCGACATGCAGAACGACTTCCAGAGAGAAGCAGCTCTCATGGCTGAGTTTGATCACCCCAACATTGTTCGTCTCCTTGGTATGTGCCACCGCGAGGTTTAATTCATGCTCTTCATTAGATCATCTGTCCTATACCATCGCACTGTAGGTTCTTTACAAGTTTAATCAATTTTGCAAGAATAGAAATGGGTCCTAAATTTGATAGAGTTGACGTCTCATAATTAATTACTCAAAACTCATTTTACTCCACATCTCGGATGTGATTCTCAGCTTTTTTAAGCACACAGCTGCTTAAAACAGCCACGTGTTCCTGGACTGTCCTTCTCTCAAGGGTATGACAACAGAAAAAATACTAAAATAGCTTCACATCTTCATTTCAGTGCTGACCCACAACCTTAGCTGAGGACAGCAGCGAGATCTATAGCATGCTGGAATAATGCTTCATGCCTCATAGCATTAGCATTAGCTTAAGAGTCACACAGGGATATTTTTGGTGAGGAGACTAATTTCAGAAACGTTACTGAGCCTTTTGGGGATGGACGTTTATGAGCGCCTTGTGATGCGCAGAAATGAAGGCTCAACTGAAGATTCAACTTGAGGCAGTTGGGGTTTGGGAACTTGGGAAGATTTTTGTCCACTGAGTTGGGGCCAACAGGACCAAACTTGGGGGGGTAGTATTTTCAAGACTGCATGAACTATAACAGTAATCAATTACACAGTTATTTTTCCCAAAATATGTTTTCAACTTTCAACTAAGCTTTAACTAACCTCCCAAAAATCTTTAAAAAGTCACATTGGGTGTTTTCAGTGTTTTTGAAACTTTGATTCAAAGTAGGACTAATCAAAGAAGAAACGAATGGTAGTAAAAGAGTAGTGGTGAAATTTTGCTACGATAATTGTGAGATCATAGGTTTACGGTCATGATGTATTTTCTTACAGGAGTATGTGCTGTTGGGAAGCCCATGTGCCTGATGTTTGAGTACATGGCCCACGGGGATTTGAATGAGTACCTGCGGAGGCGTGCTCCAGCCCAGCAGCGCAGCCTGAGCCAGGGGAGCCTGACAGACCAGAGCTTTGCCTCTGAATCAGAATCGTCCCCTCTCAGCTGCCTGGAACAGCTCTCTGTGTCCAAGCAGGTGGCCGCAGGCATGGCCTATCTGTCGGAGCGTAAATTTGTCCACCGTGACCTGGCCACACGTAACTGCCTGGTGGGTGAGGAGCTGGTGGTGAAGATCGCTGATTTCGGCCTGTCGCGAAACATCTACGCCGCTGACTACTACAAGGCCAGCGAAAATGACGCCATCCCAATCCGATGGATGCCTCCAGAGTCCATCTTTTACAACCGCTACACCAGCGAGTCGGACGTGTGGGCCTATGGAGTCGTTCTGTGGGAGATTTTCTCACATGGCATGCAGCCCTACTACGGCATGGCCCACGAGGAGGTCATTTACTATGTGAGGGATGGCCATGTGCTGGCCTGCCCTGAGAACTGCCCTCTGGAGCTCTATAATCTGATGCGCCTGTGCTGGAGCCGTCACCCCAGCGACCGGCCCAGCTTCGCCAGCATCCACCGCATACTGGAGCGGATGCACTGCCAGATGCTCCACTCCAGTATGGCCTAAAACACAAACCCCTCTATACACTCACATAGCATCTGAATAACAATGAGAAGCTGTGGAGAACCTTGAGACCCATAACAATGATGGAGGAGCTCTGAGGAATCTTTAAACCTGCCAAGGGCATTTCTGATACTGAAACCAGGCCTGGCTGTCTTAAAGGAATAGTTTGGCAAAATGAATAACCAAAAGATTTGTTAAGTTTGATGTTTGTCCATATTTTTGTCCACTTTTGAAGACTTTAGGGTCTTCTGCACATGCACAAACCTGACTTTTAGCTTCCAGCTGTTGTAGCCTGTTTTTTGAACAATGTTTTAGGGAGTTAACTGCATTTATTGTAGTGTGGAAAATTCAAATTTGACTTAGAACTGATAATGACACAGTATTTCATTCATTTCAGTGCAAATGTTTGAAAAATACTGGTTAGGTTAGTCATTATATTCCCATTTTTCATTTGATCAACGTCAACGTCTTCAGGTGATCAACAACACACTCCATTTGGCCATGATAGCCGAGTTATTGCCTGTTTTCCATCTCGATACCTGTCAATCCTTATATGTCAAGTCCCAGTGATCTCACACAGTACCAGAAATCAGATAAGTTTAATATTTTCATGCGGTTTTGATACAAATTTGAGATCATTTGCAATTTGCGCAATGCTAACTGCTAGACTTTTCTTGTTAGCTACGTTAGCCTCGTAGCTCATAGATCAAAACTTCGGACACCAAAAATAAGCTGACAAACTGTTCCTTTAACTGAACCATGGTGGTCCTTGGAGCCTGGAGAACTAAAAGAAGGAGCCATTAACCCTGAGAAAATATATAATGATGGAGGAGCTCTAAGGAATCTTCAGATTTGGACCCATTTGAGGTCAAATGCTTTGGGTACTGAAGGGCTGTAAGTGCTGGTCAAGTCAATGCATGAGGATCCAGTAATGAGACTGTGTAGCTGTACTAGACCTGGGTCAAAAGTTCACCAATGACATTTCCAAGAGGGGATGACAGATGTACTCTTCAACTTGTCATGATTAAAGGACAAGCTCACGGTGGCTACAAAGCAAATGACATTTTCACTGAACGTCGGCTTTGACCGGTGAACCTTTTTACATTTTTCTAAATATTTTTTTGAGTGCATTTTTGACATTATTATTGAAGTCCTGCGTATTTATTGATTGACACGAAAGGTCAAGAGGAGCAGGCAGAATGCTTGATGCTGCATCTCACTGTCACTTGTTTGAATAGCACAGCATCACTTTACTAATGTTTGTGTTTGCTCCCTTTTGCTGGCTAATAGACCACGTATGTCCATATTCCATTATTGTTACTGTTATTTTTTACTTCAAATAATATATTTGCCCCCCCCTTGTACTGAAACAGTACATATCCCACCATTGTGTGAAAAATAAGAGTTTTAATTAGATTACTTAAGTATAATTTAGCCGTGTACATTTGTGCTACAATTGTACTTTTACATTTAAAAGTTACATTTCAAAGTAAACAACAAAAATCAATGTTTTACATTTTGTTAACTTACTATTTATAATTCAGTTCAAGTCAAAAAATTTTTTTAAAAATTGGTTTTATAGTATCCATCTTTGATTTATCCATGTATTCCTTATGAGGAGGGTCTAAATGTAATAGTACAGTCAGTTCAATAACCTTCAGTAGTTTTCTGGTGTACATCTCCATAGTAGATGTTTTTATGTGTGTTTATCTAATTGCGTATTGTAAGTTACACTATTCAGGCCTAGTCAGTAACTTTTCATTTTCAAGGGGAGCTTTGGGACTTTCACTATTTTCCTACACATTTTCATTGTTGAGAGGTAAACACAGTGATCCAGAGTGGTTTTAAACGGTTCATTGTAGAGACACTTATAGTGGTGATATAGTTAATGTCAATAATTATCGAAAAAATAGTGGAAAATCCTTTTCTTCATGAACTATATTGCCATAGAACATTTTTTAAAAGCATTTGATCAATAGCTTTTGGCCAAGGCCTTTACAAAATTCTTGTCAAACAATTCTGACTGCGGGTTTCTCTACAATGGAGTATTTCACCCCAAACCACCTGGACATAACATGTTAACATATTAACTATAATTGAGATTTCATGACAAAACTAGTATTATTGTCAGCATAATTTCCTACTTCTAGTAGCTCTTTAAAGAGCCAGCTTTAACAAAAAAGCATAAACAGTGGCTTTATCTAAACTGGTTCTAAACAATGGCATCAAGAGCTCCATTATAAGTAGAATCATTGGGATATAAACTATGATACTATTACAGATTCAATGGTGTTACACATCTATGTAAAATAAAGCCATCATACACATGACTTCCATTTCTCATTTCATGTTATAATGATCCTGATTGATTATTTTCCCTTTTGCATTGAATGTGAGCTGTTCAGCATGACAGCTAGGGGGAAGCACTTCTTCAGAAGATCACATTGGTCTCTCAAACTGTGTTGCTTCAGCTCTGTAAGTATAGACCCTGTTTTTTTTTTTTAAAAGAGGAAAGTACAGGGACAGTGGGGTCCCTGACGGCAAAATGGGGACGTTTGAACAATATTTGCCTTGTGTGTGAAGGAGACAGCTATTTTTCCCTTCCCTTCAGATGACGTTGAAAAGGATCGTCTGCGCCACTTGAAGCAACCCTGCAGAGCAATGCAATGTGAACCGCAGGCGTCCCCACAACAGGCCAGAAAAAACACACTCAGCACACTCAAGGCGAGCAGGAGGTAAAACCGGGACTCAACCGGAGCCTTCAACTCTCACTGACCTGTGTGACGCTGCGGTTTAGCAAAAAATAATAACTCCTTCCAGAGTCTGAAGAATAGTCTGAAGGAGAGAGAAAGAGAGAGAGAGGAGTCATCTTTTTCCCCCATTGACTCTCTGCCACCACAGAGTAGGGAGGACCCATCAACTAGAAGCTTCCTATAGTAAATCGGCCTGTCAAAATAGTGCTTGTCCCGGCACAGATACGAAGCACTGCTTTGGCTCGGGTGTGCTGAGCTGTTGAAAAGTGCATGGCTGACTCCCGCCGCTTCTCTAAACTGTTTGTGGCCATCGAGGAGCTGGAGCCCGAGAGCATCTGCCTCCTCCGCTCACATAAACCCTGCAGGCCTGAGTCACGCATAAACATGCTGACTAAACCTGCCCAGAGTAAACAGTGACCGAGCGGCCTTAGAGATAATTTGCACTGTGATTAAGGCTGTAATTCAACCTTAATCTCTATTTGACAAGATAAACCGCAATATTGTTTTCCTAGGCCTTATGACACTGTGCCTCCTCACACTCTGGGTTTTTTGGGCTCCTTCGCATCTGTATAGTTTCAGAGTAGTATCCAGCGGATTCTTTTTTCTTTTATATTCACTCTTTATATATTGTGTCTTTACAGGAAGAGATAATACAGAGGTTCACCTTTATCTGTGGATAGGAGGTCACAATAAAAGGGCTGATATAATGAAAAGCGGAATTTTCCTTGCTTTCTTGACAAGAGTTTGCACCACTTCATTTACAGAACATGCCTACAACTTTGAAGATGTATTTCTTTTATTGTGAAGCAAACAAATAGGACAAAACTTCGGCATGCATAACTATTCACCCCCCTACTGTTGCTCAGTACTTTGTAGAGCCACCTTGTGCAGCAATAACAGCTGCAAGTTGCTTTGGGTCAGTCTCTAGGAGCTTGCCACATCTCACCACTGGGATTTTTTACCCATTCCTCAATGCAAAACTGTTCCAGCTCCTTCATGTTGGATGGTTTTCACTTTTGAACAGCAATCTTCAAGTCTGACCAGTGATTCTAAATTGGATTTAGGTCTGGACTTTCACAGGCAGACTGACACAGGTTTGCTCAAGCATATCCCTGTATTTAGCACCATCCATCTTTCTCTCACCTCAGACCAGCTTCCCATTCCCTGCTGCTGAAAAACATCACCACAGCATGATGCTGCCACCACCATGTTTCACTGTGGCTATAGTATTTTTGGGGGTGATGGAATGTGTTGGCTTTGCGCCTGGCATTTTCCCTGTTGGCCGAAAAGTTCCATTTTGACTCATCTAACCAACCTTCCTTGATATACATTTGGGGAGTCGCACACATGCCTTTTGGCAAACTCAAAAAGTGCCTTCTTATTTTTAGACACTAAGTAATGGATTTTTTCTGGCCACTCTTCCATAAAGCCCAGTTTCCATTTGAAGATGATAAATTTGACAGTGCTCTGGGGAACGTTACAGATTTGGATATTTTTTTATAACCTAACCCTGACTTGTCCTTCTCAACAACTTTGTCCCTGACTTGTTTGGAGAGCTCTTTTGTCTTCATGGTGTGACGCCTCTTGCTTAGTGGTGTTGCAGCCTTTCAGAAAAGGTGTGTTTATACTGAAAGATCATGTGACACTTAGACTCACAGGTGGACTTCATTTCACTAATTGTGTGACATTGAAGGTAATTGGTTGCATCAGAACTTTCATAGCAAATGGGATGAATACATATGCACATGCCAAGTTTTACAATTTTTACATTTTATATATATTTTTCCCATTTCACCAACTATTTTTGCAAATCCATCACATAAAATAAGACTAAAAACAGCGGGTCTTTCCCACAACTGCTAAGCACCCCTGAGGTTTGCTTGAGCAAGGTACTGTCATGATTCCAACGTCAAAACATCTGTTAATATCCGGTGTAGTGGATGTGCGGTCAGATTTTTGATTGAAGGATAAGGGGCTGAGTACTGATTAAAAGACTTCAATTCATTAAAAGACTTCAAGACACTAATGGCTTGTGTTCCTGTTTCTTGTGGTTTCTTGTGGTTGAGCCGTTCATACCCATAAATGGCTTGGTAAGAGACAGTGAGTTCACACCCCTTCACTGGTGCAAGACACTGAATGACAGACACTGAATGAAGAGAACAGAGGCCTGTATTTTTTTTTTTTACACAATTTTTTTTTAAAACAACGTTTGGGTGTCTCCAAGCTCTGGTTTTACAGCAACCACAGTCACACATCAGTATGATCTAGTTGTTATCTAAAATGCACAAATGCAAAGTTGGGACTGAAATAATGATGCGATCATTCTGGCATTTGTTGCACAAAGTGCGCCGCAAGCCAGAAAATCCTGTTGGCCTTCGAAGGCAGAATACAGTCTTCTAATAACGCATGCCCGGAAACGACAGGAAACATGGATATCCCCCATAAGTTGTCAAAGAATTCCATGTTCAATATCAGACATTACTCAAGAGCAACGCAAACACAGTGGAATGCCGGCTCCAGCTGCTCCGATTTAGGGACTTGGCTATCTGCACCGGGCAGACTGAGCTCCGATTGTCCTCGCCATCTCACACGCTCTACATTTCACATACCGCACATTTTCACAATTGTTTCCGAAACGCATGCCGTGTTTCCTATAGAAAACGACGCAGGCTAAACTCGAGGGTCTTTTTCCTTGGCCGTTTGTTCTTTGGAGCATACGTGCGAATCCCTCATGGAAAAGCAGTAGTGTTACTGATAGCATGATATCCCTCTCACTCAGCAGTCCGCATCTGCTTTGGACACAGGAACTTCCTGCCAGTCTGCAGGAAAAACTGGAAAACTCTGTTTTCGTTGCTATGCTCACTCTCCTGAGGGATGAACTCGCCTAAGTATGTCATCTACAGGCTGTGAAATTAGGCGCCGGCTGAAGAATCGCCTTCTGTAGACCTGAAGAGAGACAGATTAACAAATGTACAATAATCAACTAAAACAAAGGAATATCAGACTTAGAAACTCAGTGGCTACACGGTAAGGTCTTGTTCATTTTTACAGTGTACAAGCAAATCCTAAACCACATCCACAGGTTTGCACCACCCTAATAAAGAGCAGGATGTAGTTTTGGGGTGAATAAGGGGTCTACTGACTTCTAGTGTTCGTTTACTTTTACTTCATAGCTCCAGTTCTAAACTAAAGAAGCAAAATTTGGAGATTAACATCATGGTTGAGTGGAAAATTGTGATTTTAAGCCGAGCCCTACAGTGGTGCAGTAGTTGGCCTTACACCTCCATGGTTGGAGGTTTGAATCCGGGTCCTGGCCTTGTGTGTGGAGTTTGCATGTTATCCTTGTTATCCTCAAAATCATTGGTTCAGTCCCCACCAAATTTGTCTCCCAGACACCTCTGGACAGGGGCACAGACATAGAGTGAAGCGTCCACCCCACATTAAAAATGCTCATGCGTGGTGGCACTGGTTTCCTCCAGGAAAAGAAAAGCAGTTGAATTCGGGATTCTTAATCGACTGTAGGTGTGCGTCAATGGAGTGCGTGTGTGTGCACCATGTGGTGGGTATGGCGCATCAAGGGCGAGTCCCTGTCTTGTGCGAATAGACCCCGTGACTCTTGTAAGGATTAGGAGGTTACAGGGAATGAATGAATGAATGACACGACATGGACAATATACTGAACAAATTGAGCATTTGATACCATACAAGTTTATTTGAAGAAGATTGGCTGATTGAATTATAGTGTTAAATGAGTGTTATCATACAGAATTTCATTGGCTTCGGCAAGGGAACAAAATCATGAGGATTTTTTTGGACAAGATGAACATTTCATCCAATAAACACAAAAAATATTGGCTTTTGGTCACAAGGTTGAAAGGAGTGTGGTCCAATACAGTTCATACATTGCTGTGTTTCTAGATGGTCTCCTCCCAGGTCTTTCCAGGCTTGGTAGAGACAATCTATCGGAGCAGTACCGTGAAGGACAACAGTGGACCATTATGCTGCTGAAACTGGGTTCTGGTCATAAAGAAAAGCGGTTTTTGGTCCCGGAGCTCAATGCTGTTCTCCACATTTTTGAGTTTTACATGCTCTCAACACGTCTGATCAATGAATCAGACCAGCATTCTACAGCCCTACATTCTTAGAAGGTCAACGCAATATAATGTCCACTGTTGTATTTAAAACCATTCACAATAAGGACTTTTCCATCCACTATAAAACAGGGATGGTTTTACACATTTCAGATCAATTAAAAAGAAATAGTAAAAATGTCTGGCCCAAAAGTTACACAATTAATTTAAGAAAAAAAATGTTAACCAAAATACAACCAAGAAAAAAGGTCC
Source organism: Hemigrammopetersius urotaenia (assembly GCA_037974485.1). Classification (NCBI taxonomy): domain Eukaryota; kingdom Metazoa; phylum Chordata; class Actinopteri; order Characiformes; family Alestidae; genus Hemigrammopetersius; species Hemigrammopetersius urotaenia. The sequence goes on from JBBPDC010000035.1 coordinate 2,745,057, forward strand.
AATTTTTATCCTTAAAAATAAACATTCCCTTTGAAACTAACATTGTATATATACATATATTATATACATACGTACATACATACACTTACATAGAAAGAACAGAGCATCCTCCACTGATAATTTAATTCCTCTTATGTCCAGTCACAAGATGTATTCAGGCTGTTGTGTTTACATTTCAACATGATTACATTTCATGATGCTCACAAGAAGAAAAAGTTCTTTCGGTTGGCCCTGAATGCTGGACAAACAATAACACACACACATACACAGCCAACACTGTAGCCTTCAGTTTCTTATCCATAATCCATACAGTCTTTACAAGATTTCTGAGCATACATGTTTCTTTTATGTCTGTTAAACATGTTCCTCAAAAGGATCACACAGAATCCAAAACATCCTTCAAAAAACGTAACCAAAGTTTTCCACATGGTAAAAAAAAAAAATGCTATTTTAACTTAAAAAAAGTTTATGGGCTGCCTGTTGGAATCAATATAACTTTGTTATTAAACAAAAATCAGTTTAACATTTTGTTAAACTTAACTTATTCAATTTACAAGCTTGGTAATACTGTTTATTAATTTAAATTCAACGACCCAGGAACTCTAAGGCAGCATGGGCACTTCCTTTTCAAGTTAAAACCATTTTTACAGTGTACATGGCACTTGTGGCTTTCTCATGTAGTTAAAGTACTTGGTATCCCTGAAAAGAAAAATGGCTCATATATAGAAGTGGTCCGTGTTCATGCAGGGAACGGATGAAAACAGAGAGATCTGTTAAAAACCTACTCAGACAGGGGGAGGAAGATTTCCCACGTGAAAAATAGTCAATATGTTACTTACAAAACCAACAGTGGCGGTCTATGTGGTTCTGAGGGGAGGTGGGGTCTTGACACACAGGATTAGGCCCACCAACAAAATGTCATGCCTCACTAAACCCAACTGCCTTACAGCCTGTAAGGACATACACTATATGGAAAAAAGTATTGGGACACCTGACCAACAGGGACTTCAGTGACATTGCATTGAAATCCATAGACATTAATATGGAGTTGGTCCCCCTCTTTGCAGCTATAAGAGCTTCCACTCTTCTTAGAAGGCTTTCCACAAGATTTTGGCGTTTCTGTGAGAAATTTGCGCCCATTCTGTAAAACAGGTCAAATGTTGGTCACGGACGCCTGGTTCACAATCCAAAGGTGTTGGATGGGGTTGAGGTCGGGGCTCTGTGGGTGCCATTCAAGTTCTTCCACACTAAACTCATCCAACCCTGTCTTTATGGAGCTTGTTTTGTGTACTGGGGCACAGTCCTGCTGGAATAGAAAAGGTTCTTCCCCAAACTGTGTCCACAAAGCATTGTGGTGTCCAAAATGTCTCTGTATGCTGAAACATTAAGATTGACCTTCACAGGAACCCTGAAAAACAGGTGTCCCAATACTTTTGTCAATATAGTGTACATTCACTCACAAGGCCATACAGTGTGTGACGTATTCAGTATGTTTAAAAACTGTAAATTTCAATAGGAATGAACTCTTAATAAAAATATCATTATGATTATATTAATGATAGGAATTAGAACGATAAAATAATGAATTTTAATTCGGCCACCAACCCCTCAAGCACCCCCCCCCCCCACACACACACCCTGACACTCAGAGGCGCTTTGTTGCAGCTCGGTATCATACAAGGCACGGCCTGGTACCGCTCCACGGCCCAGTGGCTGGGAACCTCTGATTTATTACACCTTTGCCAAGAACACAGCAGAGACAAAACAGGGTGACTTTTGGATGTTACTGTGGTCGGTTGGGACAAACAACCTGAGAACAATCCACAAAGCAACTTAACCTTCAAGTTAATGAGACACAAATCTGCTAGAATGCCTTTAGTTACATATGCTAACATTTTGAATACACCACTGGTTTCTTTACATCCTAGATGTGTTTAGCACTTCTACTCTAAGTGTAACAGCACAGAAAGACACCAGAATGTAAAGTATGGGATGGCACAAATCCAATGTAACGTACATCATATTTCATAGATTATGAGGCAAAGTGATGCTGTTCATCAGTGCTGTTCCCAAGAGTGCACTGCTTATGTCTGTAGTGCAAAAGCATAATGTATAATGGTAAATAATGTCAATTTTTGTCTTAAATTACACAGGACAAAACTGAATCGGTTTGGAATTCCTCAATAAACCTTCTCTCCTGCTCCTGTCATTGTGAAAAGAATGAGGGGGAAATGTGTTTTACACTGGCTGGACCATCACAACTTGGATTAGTCCTTAAATACTTAATGTAGCATCAGCAATGATCATGTATAAAAATGAAATGAACAAACAAATTCTTCCACAAGCCCAAAACAAAGAAGTCATCACTGATGCAAATGCTTCCACTGGACACTGGGCTTCCCTCCAGTCCTGGGTTCAGTCCTGATAGTGCCAGCTATGCTCCGACATTCCAGTTCAGACCACTGAGTGGTCATTAGTGTGGGGTGAGGCAAGGACTGTGTGGTTGAAGGAAGAAGCCGAGCGGTCCGAGCCTTCTGCTGTACCGTTTATATTCTCCTGCCGCTGGCAGCACAGGATCTGCTTGAACGTCACGCTCATCTCCTTGTCCCGGTACGAGTATATGATGGGGTTCATCGCTGAGTTGAATTCGGCTAAGAGGAGGAAGAACTTCTCGTAAGCCAAAACGTTGCAATCTTCACAGAAAACATCCAGTAACAGGAGGACTAACCCAGGCGTCCAGCACACGATGAAAGCACCTGCAGAATGACACAGACAAGAGGAAACAATCAAAGAAAGCATTTAATATTTTACAGGAAATTACATGACAATTGAGGCTGGCAATAAGGTGATGTGGTCGCTATGAGTTACAACACCAGTGCATTATTTATTATATATTTATTTATTATATATTATATAAGGTGTGTTAATACTTCGAGAATACCAAACAACTACACTGAGCAGTGAGTGTGTGTGTGTGTACCTGCAGAAATCAGCATGTTAATAAGTAGCTGATTGCCAAAAAATTAATATTATAATAACACATATAAAATATTTTTCTAGAGTTTTTTATGTGGCTCTAGTGTTTTGGTGGTGGCTTTTTTCCATTCTAACTTGTTTCCAAACAAAAAAAGAAAGAATGTCTTCAAAAAATTGATGTTTTTTGAGGTTTTGTTCATTAGACAACAATATATAAATATGTACATTTAACACACTGCCTAAAAATGAGTCACCGCTTACACACATTTTAATTCCATTTTTACTGAAAGGAAATTATGTGTGTGAGGAAAAAGCATTATTCTGTTAGTGGAAGTAATTTATTTCTGAATGAGACAACAAAAGGCCTGGGACTGCACCAAGTCAACACTAGGTACAGATACTAGATACTGTTCAGTGCCATGTTGTGAAGGTATCAGCATAAAATATTAGATTAAAAATCAAAAGGGGAAAATGAATCTGATCTACTCATTTACAAATTCTAGACAAAATGATGTCATTGCGGATCTGCTCCTGTGGGGTAGTGTCACGGCTCAGTCAGTGGCCACTAGGGGCCACTGCTTTTCTGTTGTTTCTTGGGTCTTTTATTTTGATATTCTGTTCTGTTTTTCACCTTGTTTCCTGTTTCAACCTGTTTTGCGTTTGTTCTTTGATTTCTGTCTGTATTTAAGCCCACGGTTGTCTGTCCATCGCCTCATTTATGTTGTATCCTGTTTTCGTGTTCATGTCTGTAGCGGCCCTTCTGCCAGGTTTTTGTTTCTGTTTTGTTTTTGTGTTTAATTAAAGTCAACCACAGCATGGATACCTGCTTTCCAGCCTGGTCCTTGCCCCGAGGTAAATCACGGGACCCGGTTAGACCCGGCCCCCGTGACAGGTAGTCCAGTGTTTCAGAAGTTGGAGTAGGAGAATTTTTGGGGCCTCATTTAAAATGAACTGCTTCAATGAAATATTCTTCATTTCAAAGTTTTTAAAGAAGAAACATCAGATCAGCTTACACTCAAGGTTTCAGTACCAGTACTGGAAAACAAAAAGTAGCATTGTTTCAGATCTACTAAAAGAAAAAAAATTAGATTGTACACAATGATACTGAGAGTCTGGAGTGATGGTGGTCATTCTCTCCCTTTCTGACCCAGTAATAAACTGATTACATCATATTTTTGGATTTTTCTTGGGAATGTTTATGACTATTTCCCTGTAAGGTTGAAGGTTGTGTCGTGTGACCTTTCAGTGAGACCTGGACGGGAAGACAGGTGCTTTGGTGAAATATTCCCCGTAATTCTTCAGTGCATGAGACACGGCCATTCACATCATTCACATCTTTATCAGCGTAACCTCAGAAAAGCTTTGACAAACTGATGATACATCCTTTTTCTGACTGCTGTTTCTCAGTGTATGTCAAAAAAGTATAAATATTTTGGCTACAAATGGTATTTTGCAAGAGAGGACGATATTTGTCTGCTTTTCTTTCAGGGAACACAGCTGCTCTCGCATGCTTTACATCACTTGAAAGTTATGTGGGGACTCTCAGGAGTTAGATAAACTCCAGCGGCCCGTTTCCAGCACGACTTGGCCACATGTTTTGCTCTTTACTGAACAAGCTTAACAGGGATAGAAAAGGAAACACTCTGGAGATTGTTTTCCAAGCACTTTTGGTTTTGCTTCTTATAGATGAAAGTTTAATTTCCTCCACCAAGGTCTCCGGGTCCAGAAAGCCTGTTTGCTGTATTCAAAAGCTGAATCAGCCAATTAAAAATATCATGTGGGAATATGTGTGCGTGTGTGTGTGTGTGTGTGTGTGTGTGATGATATATATGTACTACTTCACATCAATACTATGAAATTCCAGAACAGCGTCCAAAAAAGACTACACTTTTATAAGATTAAAGGGAAAAGAAGCAGCCTGTGAAGAAGATAAGTATTAGATTGCTTTACTTTAATCCACTGAAAATGAAGCAGAATTTTAAAAAGTAACACTGAGTACAAATTATTCACAAATTATAAATAGGTGTCCTGCTGTGGTATATTAGCAATGAAATATGAAGCATCTTTTATATGATGAGTATCTATTAATATCTGACAGCACAGTGCTGCGTTTCCGCAGTGGATTCTCCAAATCGGACTGTGTGTGTGTGTGTGTGTGTGTGTGTGTGTGTGTGTGTTCACAACTGGTCTTCCACAAAAAAGTAAGTGGTGAGCCTGTGTGTGTATTTTAAAATGAGTTTGTGGTTCTGCACTTACAGTAGCCTTTCACTTTTGAACATGAAACAGTGCTGCCTTGTGAAGTGCCCTCTATTTCTGGAGCCAATGGTTGTATTTCTTATTAAAGTGAATTTAATGAGAACCTTTAAGAAGGCCCTGATTATTTATTTAATATCGGTGTAAATCAAGACGTAGCTACATTTGGGCTTTGAGGGTTGAGGTGGAGTTCAGTTTTGATTGAGGAAAGGAAAAGGTGGAGCTGCGGTTTGACCTCATAAATCAAATACGCTTTGAAGATCTTAGTAAGACGGGAGCGTTATTCTGGATTTAGAATTACAAACAGTAAGAAAAGGTTGTTTTTTCTAGAAAACCTCTGTCAATTACATATGAATGTATGCAAATCTGGGGGATTTTTGATCGACAACGCCACCTTAGAATGTGAAAGGTCGATCGGGGCTAATGACAAGATGTAACGTGCAAGCTAACACTTTGCTGAAAATTGAACAAAGCTGTTTAGTTTCATTTAGGCACCCCTCCCCTCCACAGATGGTCTCTCTTACTTTCAAGCTGAGAAAGTATTTCAACTGACAGCTGCTCAAAGCTTTTCACCGACTCCAAGCGGGATTTCAATTTATTACTTCCGCCAAGGTGCATTAACACAATTTGGCACAATGACACGCTTGTTCACGCTAATGCTGAACTAAAAATGGTCCTCAAAAGCGAGGCGTGATATCCGGCTGTTGTGCTGATGAATGCCGGTTCTTTCATTATTCAACTAATAACGTGCCATGTACCTTGACAGACATAAGCAATGGTGTTTTAATGGAAAGCTGAACACCTCATTACTTAGCGTACTTAATAATAACGTAGTATTTTCTGAGGTATAACGTTTCCACATGTAAATAAAACAAACAAATGTATACACTTGATGGTGGCACGCTGTTTCCATTCATGGGAACTTATAAGACTTTCCAGAATTAAGGTTAAATGGCAAAGAAGAACTAACTCAGAGATGTCACCTTAATACATTTGACTGTTTTTTGTAAAGGACAACACACTATTGTACTCACGATTGAGCCATACTTAACTGAATGACCCTGTAAACCACTGACCCATCACAAATAGTGAATCATCAGAAATCAGCTTCAGCAATTTACAAATGAAAAAAAAAAAATTCAGCAGATGAGTCAGGGCTATTGTTGCACCACTAAGCCACATTTCCTAGTGATAAAAAGTAGCATGGCCAAATGTCTGTGGTCTCAGAAGTATGCAGATGTGGATTGGCAGTAAATGGATGGGTGGGGGTGCAATGGAGCCTTACTGAGATACCAGTACCTGTGAAAATGCTTAGCACATGCCTCGCAAGCTTTCACACAGACTTGAGACTCAACCGTCTGGCAAAAAAGGCAGTCGTTTGTTCTGGATTAGCTTTTCAAACACTCTTTCTCAAGTCGCCCTCTGTGGTCAAGGCCAGATTTCACTCTCTCTGGATATTAACACATTCAGGGTTGAGCCTCGCAAATAGCCTCTGCCTCCTTTTTCTGCTCCAGTGCCAAGCAGCCATGGAGTACAGCCGATTGCTCATCAGGCCTAAAAGTGTCCAAAGTCTTTTCAGTATGAGGAATGCGAGACAGCTCGTCATTACACCAGCTATTTTTAGAGAGAGAGTAAGAATACAAGAACAGACACAGTATTATTACTTCATCATGATTCAGGTCATCATGATTAGGGATGAATCAGCTCATCCTCTGAACAAAAGCCAAACACTACTTTGAGTCTATTAGGAAAACAATCAATAAAGCGTTTAATCTAAACTTGTGTTTCTAACTAAAATCTAGAGCTGCATGAAATATCGTCTGTTAATCTGTATTGCAATGGTGGGCTCTAGAATGCTACCACAATAGGCTGCAACATGCAAATGAACCTCTATATTACTGAAGTTTAATATGATAAAAGAACAATGAAAACATGCTTGACAGAACTCAACCAGCACGGCTCAACAGCAGTGTTTGTACGATGATTTCATCCATTCTAGGTTCCAATAATGCAGTAATAATATCAGACATTACATCATCCAACATATTCACATGTGGGAATCTTGGTATCTTGCTCTGGATTGCATGACATTAATCAATAAATGAACAAAAGGTTTTCAACTGACTGTAAACAATTTGTTTGCTTCAATGGGGGGCTGCTATCACTCAGTTAACTGTCATCAGGCACTGATAGGACGGTTAGCTATAATAAACTGTGATAAACTGCAGCATAAAACTAATAACAACCTTACAAACATTAACCATGTACTAATACAGCCTTTTTTTTTTTTTTTTTTTTAAAAGGAATGTAATAGCCTCATGCTATAGTCTCCCTTCAAAGCATGTGCCAGGACAGCTGTTATTTCAACAGTAACAGTAACAGTCATATTCATTATTTCATTATACAAGTTACATTGTTGTTGAAATAAATGTTTAAATATCTATCAATATTTTACCTGTGGTGGAATGGAGAGTATTAGTGCTTTTCATATATTTCTAGTATATTTTAAGTTCTATATATTTTATGTTGTCATAATACCATGAAACATTGGGTTACTTAGTAAATAAGATTTTATATTCTGCTTTGTCTCAAAAAAAAAATCTCATTTAGTTTGTCATATTGTTCCACCGTTCATTCCTTGAATTAAACTGGAATCCAATGAAGCTGGGATCCAATGACAGTTATAAGATTTGCCTAAGACTTGCAGAGTAGTAGTGAGTTATGACACGCCACAAATCTGAAAAGTTCGGACAGTAAACTGGTGTCCATACCCAGGGAACGTGCTATTCTGAAGCCTGATGCAGATGCTCCAGGATCTGTGTAATTTTTCCACCTCTGACAGAGCTTCCCTGGAGAAATAAGGAATAACTGTGCTATAGCCTCTCGAGAATTAGAACCTGCCTGCTCATCTGTTTAGCAGATGTGGGACTTGGAAGGACGTCCCCCAGATACGACAGCTTTCACTACGAAGCTGCAAAGTGCATTACTTCTAAGATGGTGTCGCTTATGTTATTTAACACGACCTAGAAATCTCACCAATACAAACTTACCTGAACATAAAATCTAATGAGGGAACAGAAATCTTATATTAAATATGTAGGGATTAGTATTTCCCTATCTTGGCATTCTCACCTTTACAAAACAATGTTTACAGGGTTAACTGATTACCTGTCATGACTCAAGCAAGGAAATAAAAGCTTGAAAGATTAGAAGGCTACTGTGAGAATTCAATAGGTTTACTAAAACAAAAAGTTCTAAATATTTTTTTTTGTTTTTTTTTTATATAATAAAAATATTTCTTTTCTATTTGCACTGAATTAATACTCATTTCTACAGTTTATGTTTTCAGATTTGCTCCATTTTTAATAGACTTGCTTATGTGGTTTCAAACACTAACATACATTACATTGCTAAAACAGTAATGTGATGGTCCTTTTGGTAGTTATTAAAGCGAGTATGAGGGCTGGACCTACAGAAATACAAGGGACATTCACTTTTATATTTTCGTTGGAAAGGGTGAAGGCTGGAAAACCTTTTATTACTGTTTATTTTAGAAATTGTAATAAACAGAGTAAAAAAAGTGTGAAAACTTTATGAATGTTAAGTATGTAACATTTTTCGGGTTTCCTACTTCCATGTTTCATTTAGTTTATTTTTTTTAAGTAGGTACTTTTTCCACACCCGCAGATATGAAACACTCACACATGTAGCGGCAGTGTAACAGTATTAGCGCTTTCCTATGTGCAGAGTGACAGACTACCTAAGAGCGGTGTGTGTTCCTCCCCTGCCCTGGTCCATTGCTCTCCACTTTTCTCCTGAGCCTCATGTTGAGCCCCACAAGGCCCCGAAACAACAACAGCACTGTTTCCCACTGACGCTAGTGGCTCTGGGGTCTTTCTCCATGACTGGGGTCCTTTCTCTGGGACCGGCTTTCGCTGGGGGAGCCGGTGGGGCGTGACGCTGACGCAGTGCAAGGCAAACACTGGAACTGGCGACAAGACCGGGACGACAGACCCTCAGCTGTAGAGAACTGAACGGCTGCATTGTTCGAACGCTCCAGAGTTGGCACAACAGTGTAACAGGATAACATACTGTTTCGCGGTGCACGCTATCCAGGTAGCTGCTTATGTATGGATGAATGGCTCAGTGAAGAGAACAGATATGGCATTAAGAGAGTACGGCTGTGAGGTGAGGATACGGAGTCGGGAGCACTCAGTGAACTATCTACTGTAAACACAGCCAAGGCCAAAGCTCAGCTCAGGAAGGAGTTTCATGGAAATCTGAGCACAATGTACTGTGAGAACTGCCATCGCAGATGATAAATAGGCCCCAAGGACAGATGTCTACGACAGTGTGACATCATTGCAATAAACCCCAAAAAGATACAATACATTCATTCAATAAAGCTGATGTCATCGGCAGGATTATGAAGAGTCACTTTTGTTGAAGGTACCGCACCAAAGGAAACGGGGCACATTTTTCATCCCCCAATGACCACTGGGATCTTGTTTTTTAATCAAAAGTGCTGAACTTTTTGAACGTTCCCAGCTATTTCTGATGCATTGAAAACACACGCTAGAAGCCTTGACCAATTCCCATAAATTACATCGCAGCCAAACTCATATTTCATATTTACAAGGCCATGTATGTGTGATTACCTTTGGCTTGCTCATCAGAGGCATTTCATTCACACACATTCATACACACACATTTATTTCATTTTGTAAAGCTGCTTTGTGACAATGACCATTGTTAAAAGCGCTATATAAATAAAATTGAATTGAATTGAATTGATTACACCGCTTTATTAAAGGACAATGGATTTATAAGTATGATAAATCTCTCCGCTACTCACCTACATAAAGAAAGGTTACCATTATAAATGACTATTGGTAATAATCTAACCAATATATTTTTAACTATTAAACATTCAGAGGGTCTTTGTTAACCCTTTAGACCCCGACACTCTGGAACACACTTTGGATGATGACACTTATTAGTCAGAGGCATAATGTTAAAACAAATTAAACCATTGTAAGTTAATTGTACTTTCGAGGTGAGTCCCACCTCTTTAACATGACAAACATAGTTCTGAGACCAGGGCTGCTATCAGGGAAACGGGCGTAAATGTTGTAGCTGGTGTTGTAATTATAAAGCTGAATATACTCAATTGTAAAAATTCTGTTTATATTTCATATTTAACCATAATTAACATGGTTTGTTTTATATAGTACATATCCCAGGTCACTGTTTTCTGTTTTCTCAGCTGCAGAGCGGCCGTAGGTACCAAGCATTAAGTTCTGAACCATCCGATTCTGTGTACAGCTTCGTCCTCCAGACCAAATGTAGCACTGGAGTGTTGGTCAAATACCCACCACTTTTTATCATCATAGACAATCCCTATCACACCTTCACCCTAAACAAACGGTCAAGCTGCACTCTATTATATATATATATAAAAATGGTTTAGGATCTCTCTTTAAATTTAAATCATGGCTCACGTTACCGACCATAGGTCAGATACAACCCCATTCTGGCAGTTTAAATGTGTTCAAGCCATTCCCTGATATTATTATGTATGACTGAACATTTCTATAACATTCCATTTCATATAATACTCCAAATTGAGCTGTAAAGATTAACCTCTACAGAAATTACCATCTAATATAGTAACAATCTCATCTTTCCAAATAATCTAAATGAATGTGGGCTATAATGGAATCAACAGGTTAGGGTTGGAGTCGTGGCACTGGAGGACACAACAAAATGTCTTATAAAGCTGACTGTACCTTTTGCTTTGATTAAGCAGTTTCAAAAACCAATGAAAGTGGCAAGCCAGAAAAATGAAAGGGCTCTATAGCTCCACTTGTGAAGAATGTTCAAAGTGGTGAGTAAGGATAAATGACCTGTAGACACTATATTTATCTTTCAAATTACTAACTCTTTGTTAAGTCTTGTGTTTTTATTGAGTCTTTTTTCAATTGATTTTTAGTGAGTCAGTCCTAACCTAAAGTATGTGTAAGTAGAGCAATTAGGACCACTCAGATGCAGTTTGAATGAAAAGAAAATTCTGTTGTAAACTCAAACTCAAAGAAATGGAAAGAGATTTCTTATCCCCAAGCTCACACCCATGAGCAGAACTAATACATTTTAAATTAGTTCATATATTTTAAATGAAACATCTAATAGAGATGAAAGATTAATATTTTACTGAGCTAGAATTGATGATGGTATTTCACATTTATGTCAGAGTTGTGATCTGCATGTCTGTAAAATTACCCTAATAAAGAATCTATGAGCATGCTATTCAGTTTACAAAAACAAATGAAAAATAAGGAGTGTGATTTTCAATTCATCACAAGAAATATAAAGTTGTCCATCAAACAACTGATACCTGTGTTATCAAAGACAAAGTGGAGTTGTGTTGGTTGCATTGCTCGCAACTTCATGACTTCATGAACCACAGAAAAATTTTAATTTGTGCAATTCTATTATGAACTAGTCTTAGAGCAAGCTGTTCAAGTCCAAGTCTGGTAGAAGGAAAACATAGAATGGGTCTCAAACTGAAGGGGAGGGAGAAACTCACCTAGAACAATCACCACGGTCTTCAGCAAGCTCATCATGGTGTCCCTGTTTCGCCGCTGGCCCGAGCTGTGGCGCGACATCCTCATGGTGCGCTGGCGGACGTACATGAATATGTGGGCGTACAGGACCACCATGACCACAAAGGTCACCAAGTTGAAGATGGCCCAGAAGATGAGGTATGAGTTGCTGTAGAGCGGCGCCATGCTGGAGCAACTCTCAATGGCACAGATGCAGTTCCAGCCCACGCTGGGGATCGCGCCCATGATGATCGACATGGTCCAGATGATCATGATGACTACAACCACACGGCGGTTGCTCATGCGGGTGTGGAGCTGCATACGGAAGACTGTGATGTGGCGCTCGATGGCGATGGCGAGCAGATTGGCGACGGAGGCCGTGAGGCTGGTGTCGATGAGGCCCTGACGTAGCAACCATGTGCTGACAGTCAGCCGTCGCGTATTGGGCCCCGTGTTAAACATCAAATAGAAATACGCTAACCCGGCAAAAAAGTCCGCTGCCGCTAGGTTAGCCATCAGATAATAGATGGGGAAATGGAAACGGCGGTTGATGTAGATGGCTACCATCACCAGCAGGTTCGCTAGCATAATAAAGATACATACTGTAATCCCAAGTCCCATGACAAGTTTGCTGACTGTATTCCATTCAGTGGCCAGATATTTTCCGCTTTTGTTGTAAAAGTAGGCGATGGTTTCATTGTAGTGGCACTGTTCCATCTTGAAGGTTCTGAAAATAAGATGAAAATGATATCAGAGCAATTCACAACATTTTTTCCCATTGGTTTTGACATTATAGATTAAATTGAATTTATGTTCAGTAAGATCCTTTATGAGGTGTTACAGTCCATTGCATTTTTATGTTGGTTTTTGGCTTTCACGTGCATATAGTTTCTCTAAATTAGGTGGTCATATTCTATAGACTCCAAAGGGAAACCAAACAGTTTCCAGGTAACCCACTATGACATAAAGCTATACGCCCATTTTGCAGGGACACATTACCGCTGCTGGACGTATTAACAAAGCTCACATTATTGATCGTTCCCTGCAACAACAAACACTGTCGGACCTTGAGGTGTGAAATAAATTCAGACGGATATCACACATGCACAAAAGCATGACATTTTTGCATCTGGTTGAGTTTTATTACTGGTCCATCCCACAACACTGAAAGCTAAGGCCATGCAAACAAGCACCTCAGCTAGTGGCTAGCAAAAACACCCAAGAACTAACACACTAGTACTTTGTAATGCAGGCTGCAGACTCTCTAAGCCAGTTATTAGTCACATCAGTGCCAGGCCTCATTTGAATTGGCTGATTCTCTCCTCTGAAACACCCAACACAGGAAATGGGCCTCTGGGCCTTGCCTGAGCAGAATGTGTTTCTGTAATATAAACCTTATCATGTGCACGAGAAAGCGCTGAACTTCGCTACAGTTTACTTATTTTGCAAGACGGACACACAGCATGAGAACATTTGTCTGCAGTCTATGTCCGACATAGCAAAAATTCCTCCAGCCCAGCCTTTTAACTTTGGGTGGATACGAACGGAGCTTAGCCAGGTGGTTCTTTGACCAAAAATTTATCAACCATTTATATGAAAACCAGCTACTAATGCTGTGATGATCCAAACATTTTAAGCACGTCCTTTGATATCAGTGCAAAGCCATTTTGTTGCTATGAACGACAAGAGACAGCCTTTCCGGTAGAGCTACAATAGTGCAGTCACTACCGATTATGTGATATTTACTGACGTTTTTAATTGATCCGAGTTTTGAAGTAATAAAAAGAGGTTTACGTGATCAAACCATGATGTGTTTTCTGCACCACTGCTTTTCAAATATTTCAAAACAATATATGCCACAAAATGTAAGCTTTTATTTGGAAGAGAGACCAACAAAAGACAGACACTTGTTGTGTGAACAAAACGCAAACAGCCCACACTCTGCCTACTGTCTCTTATCAGCTGTTTAGAATTTAAACGTCAAGTGAATGAAGTGACCTTTCCACGCCTTTTGTGAGTGGTCTCGGACCTAACGGCTGCAGTGGCAGCCAGACAGATCCTGGCATTGTATGCATGTGTTTTATCATATAGCCCCAGGCCTCTGATCTCATTGGGCTGAAGGACCCGAACAAAAAGTGGTCTGTGCAAAAATGTCCGTGAACTTCCTTCTCCCTTTGAGAAGTGTGCGAGGAGAAAGAGCATGTGTTTCCACCCATCGATATGACGAGACCACCCAGCAGACTTTTGCGGTCTGGAAAACCACAGCTTTAGCATTATCGCAGCACCCATCCACAATGGATAGAGGCTCTGAAGGAAACTCCAGCCAAGCCTGCAGTGTCAGCTCGATAACACTGTAGCCTTGGCATCTTATCATGAGCACAGCAACTTCTGCTATGAAGCATCAATGACCGTAAATGGAGCTGAGGTCTAGAGTGGGACATAGGTTATCTGCAATTTGCAGGAAGCCACATGTGCTAATTGAAAAAAACTTCATCAGCTTCCTCATAGCAAGTCTCTATAGCTACGACATGAAACACTTAGTGTACACATTAGTGTAAAATGTGTGTGACACAAGAAACACAAGCTTTTCATTGTAAATATATATATATATAACTGATCTTACTTTGACCACAGCCAATCACAGTAATACGTGAAAACAATATGAAAACATGATAGAGCCGTAGATGAAGGGGAAAATCTCTTATTTGATCTTGACCATATTTAACAGGTTTGTTGTGACTGATGATATTCGTGATATGGTCAGAAAAGCATACACAATTTATTACGGTAGTGATCAAATATTGCCCTGCCCTTTAATACACTACATGGATAAAAGTATTGGGACACATCTGTTTTTGAGGGTTTGGGCTAGGCCCCTTAATTCCAGTGAGGGGAAATCTTAACTGGGACATTTTGGAAAACGTCAAGCTTCCAACTTTGTGGACACAGTTTGGGGAAGAACCTTTTCTATTTAAGCATGACTGTGTCCCAGTTTTCAAAGCAAGGTCCATAAAGACAGGGCTCTAAGAGTTCAGAGTTGAAGAACTTGACCGGGCCACACAGAGCCCTGAACTCAACCCCATCCAACACCTTGGGGACGAACCGAATCGGCCAGGTGTCCCAATACTTTTGTCCATATAGTGTATATTAACTGTTTTAAGCAGACTTATTAGATGTCTTTTCTTCATTTTCGCACTCAAATACATTCTGAAAACCAACAACAACATGTGCTAGGCAGCAACAGGCGTCTACTACAGCAGCACCCTCCCTGTCAGGTTGCAAGAAAGCAAAAGCCAAGGCACCGGTCTAGATCCATTTCAGCACCGATCCCCTGCCTGTCTGAGAACACAATGAGGGCATTGTTCAGTACCCATCCAGTAAAAGGAGGAACAGAGTGAGATTTTACAATGAATAAATTGTTCACATTTGTGTACAGTCCTGGTGAGGCGGCGCACGCTAGTGAGTCTCACATCAAATGTGCGTCTAATTTATTGCCTTAATTAAGGATGACATCTGAAAGTGGTTAGCAATCTGGAGGGAATTTGGCTGGAGAACACTGACCAGTGGACTGGGCCCTCAAAATCACTTGATTACAACAGCCTTGACGGTAAATGTCAGGTCTTTATGGTAATCATATGAGCGTACTAAAACAGCTCACATAAAACTGCTGCTTTGAGGCGCACATATGCACTTATCAGTATAAAGCTCTTCTATCATGTCCCACAAACTGTATTGAGTAATAAAAACCAAATATGCGTTCAGATGTATAACCCAAGAGATACCCATTATCCAGTAGGGTACAAAATGCTAGATTGGATACTGGAGTATAATATAATTCATTTAATTTGGTCCTTTAATGAATCTGAACTGAAATGGCTTTCATTGTAAAAGTTAAATGGGTCAAATCATAATAAGAGTTACTACATGTAGTCAAACTAGGCTAGTAGCTAGTTCAGTTTTATACTAGAACTACAACTGCTTCATTTGAAGTCGCCTAAATTAAGTAGTTAAGTAGTAATTATGCCTACATTTGCACTTTAAGTGGTATTTCTTTGCATGCAAAAGAGTTTAACCAAACAAAAATCATTTGTTTTTTTTTTTCTTTTTCTCCACAGTAGACAATCTGCTAACATGTTGGTTTGTCAGAGGAACGTGTTTTTTTCTCAATCTAACTAATCTTATATTCATTTTAGAGCAGAGGGCATTTCAGGGCATTTCATGTCACAAAGGCTGCAAATAAGAATCTAAATTAAGCATTGTTTGAGCATTTCAGTTCTCAAGCTGAAGACCATCTCAAGCTTTTATGCTTCATTTGAAAATAGATGATTAAATAGACACCTTTTTCAGTCAATACTAAGGTTTTTAGTAGAAACCCTGTGGATGAAAAGGTATTCTGGCATCTTCAACTAAAATAAACAGCTATTCTATGTGATCTGGGATGGAGATTCAAAGCAAACAAAACTCATTGTTTTACATTTTTAGATGCATTTTTATACTTGTGCAGAATTCCCAATCAGTTCTCTCATAACTGGATGGATTCAGGTCAAATGAGTCCTCTGTGTAAAGCCTGCCACCACATTGTTTTAAACTGACAGTTTCCTCAGCATGCTACGAAATGATGTAAAGTAAATTATTCCACATCAATCCAAGAAAAAAACCGACAGGACCCCCACTGTCCAGTTCCTCCGCTAAGGAATGCAGACAGCATAAAAAAAAACATTGCTGCTATACAGAAGCCTTACTAAGTCATATTACATCATATATTCTGTAACATATATGTCACTGAATGTAATACTTAGCCAGAGATTACAAGCCAGGCCTTCTCGTCCAACATCAGTGTCTGACCTCATAAATGCTCTACAGAATAAACGTACACAAATTCCCACAGAAACTCCAAAATATTGTGGAAAGATTTGCAAGAAAAGTGGAAGCTGCAAAGAGGGACCAACTCCATATTAAAGTCTATGAATTTGAATGCAGTGTCATTAAAGTCTCGGACGGTGTGATGGTCTATTTTCCATATAGTGTATTTTATTAGCCTACTCATCCATCTGCATGGTCTCAAACATGAAAATCCTTAACAATTCCTAATTAACTGACAATTACCAAATCAATGAATGTCCCTACTGAAAATAAGAAGAGCTGCAACAGATTTCCCTTGTGTTTATGCCATTAAGAGCATGGCCTTAAGTTCATTTTGGACTTTGCAGCATCACTGAACTTTAAAGTGGTGATAAAACATCTCTCATATAAACAAGACCAGAATCCAAAAAGTGAACATTGTAAATTCTTCTTTGGCCTCTCAATCATGATCATATTGTGCTCAAACAAATGACAAAAATAGCATCATCTGTTAGAAATGTCACACTTCCAGGATCTGAGTCATGACACAGGATGATGCATCTAAATCTTACTCATGAAAACATCATGAATTAAATAAGAGTGTGTAAAGTCTTCTCCAAAAAATCTAATGCAAAGAGTCCTTGGTCCTCAATCAGCAATAACAATCAGTAAGATATTCCATCTTTTATACAAAGAAAATACAGACAGCAAGACAGTGCCAGCAGAACATGAGTCTGTTTATATGAGTCAGAGCCATTTCTGTGAGGTAAGCTAGAAGAAATTAGAGAGATAAATCTGCTAACAGTTGTCTGGGAAGCATGGGCCATGACTATCCACACCATCAGACTATCTGTTTCAGTGAAGTTCATATCAGATACTGCACCTTTGTGCATTGCGTGTTCGTGCTTGTTTGATCAGACTCATGGATAAACAGTCCTTTTTTCATTTGCCTGCCAGGCAAATCCTGTCGAAAGCGTGGTGCTCGCCAATGCATCCCGATGAAAAACGGAAGTGAGAATAAAAAATGAAAGTCCTTTCAGTCTGACAGCAGAACTAAGCAGGAAAACAAATGGAAAAAATAGCAAACCATACTCTTAACGCAAGGTACCGACACTGGCATCCGATCAACTGTCCATTCTAAATGCTCTTTCCTTCCTTAAATATATTTTGTATACTAAGGCACTGCGCGGCGGTCTGCTTGCTCAGCTACTCGCTTTCCTTTGACCTTTTATAACCCCTTACTCAGAGAGTTCATTCTAATGTTTTTTTCCCTGACACCAGCAACGATATTTTCACTTCCAACTGACTCATGCACTTTATTTTTCTCTATATAGATTTCTTTCATTATACTGAATATTTTTATTTTATTTATTTTTTATTTAGTTTATTCTTCGTCTATTTCTTATTACTGTCTTTTTTCCTGTCTCTTTAAGTAATCTTAAGACTAGGTTTTGCACAGCCTTAGGTGTGATTTGGTGTACATTTCACTGCACGTGTGTAACTGTGTATGTGAGAAATAAATAATAAAGAAAGAATACTTAAAAGTATAATGCCGACAATGTATAGCTGTAAAATTAGCTACTGTCTATCTAGACTGTCTTGCTGAAACCACTCCAGTGTTGCTGCCACACAGGAAGGAACACCCAGCTATTATCCCACAGAGTGAGTGTGAACTGGGTTCAGATCTATCTATCTATCCATCCATCCATCCATCCACCTACTTAACTAGAGGCCATTACTTTCATTGAATATGTAGCTATATAAGCTTTACACTATTCAACATTAATGATCATTTTAAAACCACCTGCCGATGATCTTTGTGCCAGTGCTTGACCCATCAAGGCATGGACTCCACAAGTCCTCTGAAGGTGTGCTGTGGTATCTGCACCAAGACATTCGTAACAGAGCCTTTAAGTCGTCTAAGTTTTGAGATGGGGCCTTAAGTGTGTCCCGCACATCCCACAGATGCTTGATTGGATTGAGATCTGGGGAATATGAAGATCAAGTCAAGACACAGAACACTTGGTCATGTTCTTCGAACAGTTTTTACAGCGTGGGAGAACGCATCAGGCTGCTGAAAGAGGCCATTAGAGAATACCATTAACATGAAGTTGTGTACTTGGCCAGCAACAATGTTTAGACAGGTGGTATAAGTAGCATCGCCTCTGCCAGCTTGCCTTCTTCCCAGTACGGCACCCCGGGGCCAGCATTTCCTCTTTAAAGCGACACATATACACCTGTCCATAATGTGATAATGTGATTCATCAGACTGGGCCAGCACTGCTCTATGATCCAGTTCTGATGCTTTTGTGTCAATTGTAGGTGCTTTCAATAATAAACAGGCGTTAGCATGGGAACTGGTCTCCAGCTATGCAGCTCCACATGCAATAAGCTGCAATGCACATGTTGATGTGTGTTCAGCACTTTTTCAGCAATTTGTGCTTCTGTAGCTCTTCTGTAGCATCAGACCAGATGGGCTAGCCTTCACTCCCCATATGCATCAATGACCATATTGTCATTCATAGGATCACTTTTCTTGGGTCCAGCCATCACAGTTTGACCACACAGTCACTCAGATCCCATTTTTCTTTCTTCCAACACTTTAACATCTTATTGTTCACTTGGTGCACATCCATTTTACATTCTGGACTGACATTTTCAAGCCTGCACTTTCAAGTTTGTTTTCTTTTTCATGTCAAGAGATAAGACAAAATAAGCTAAGATAGGATAAGATAAGACAAGATAAGGAAGACAAGAAAGAATAAAAGAACATAGACAATTGAGAACTTAGACAATAGAGAAAACTTGACAATAAACAATAGTGCACCACATAAAGTACAAAACATTATTGTAGCAAAATAAATGTAACACTGACATTGCTGTAAATAAGATTACATCAAATAAATACAAATGAAAAATAAGAATGAAAAAAAATGACATGCATAATACAATAAATCTACTACTTACATGGTACACGGAATAGTTTGGAATGTAACAGATTTTCTATGAGACAAAACAAACAATACACTGTGTTTCTGTCACAACAAGTGTTAAAGCCCTTTCACACATGAACCCACAGGAAACAGTGACCAATAAAAGACACTCTGAGGTTAACAAGTATCAGCTTAGAAGAAGTGGAAATGACCTATGAAACACGCACTTACACACAGCAGACTGGTACATCACGGATGTAACAGCAGTAAACATTTATCTGAAACACTACGCGTAATAGCAACAAAATGCTCTCTTTCTCTGGAAATTTTCAAAAGCTTCTTTGGAAACTGCAGAGGTTGCTTATTACAGTTAAGGATTCCTTTGCACTGAAGTGCAACAATCATTACAAGACTGAACAAGCAGAACAGTGTTAAACAAACCTTTCTCTCTAATGTGAAATTGTAGCACAACTCCAGTCAAAATATGTAAACTGTTCACATAAGACTACTGCTATGGTTTTTAAGAGGTGAGATAAAAGATAAGATGAGATAAACCTTTATTAAGATGAGTGGGAAATTTGCATAAAAACTATAGAATAGTTCATAGAAAAAACAGAATAGAAAATACCATAGAATAAAAACTATACCAACAGTACAGTATATATTACACTCTACAAACAATCTAGAAATATAAATATGGATGCGTGTATTGAAAAATATGTGTATATATGTATATGTAAACCCAGGTAAGTATGTATGTGTGTACAGGGTGGATATATAAATAACGCTGTGGCACATGATCCTCAGTTTCCAGTTCAAATCTGAGTTACTAAGTTTATAATGTAAGTTTATTGTCACGTTTTGGACTCGTGTAGCCGTGCCATGTTTTGTTTTTCTTTGCCTGTTTTCTGTTTGCCCTGATTCCAGCGTGTGCTGAGGTATCCTGAGTTCTAGTTATGGTCTGTGTTTAGTTATCCTAGGAGTCTGTGTTCCCCCATGTTGTTCTGCTGTGTGTTTGTTCCTGTGTTC
>JBBPDC010000035.1:2801115-2814081 GCA_037974485.1 Hemigrammopetersius urotaenia
CAGACAGACAGACAGACAGACAGACAGACAGACAGACAGACAGACAGACAGACAGACAGACAGACAGAGAGAGAGAGCCCTTTACTACCACACCAGTTCAGAAGCCTCAGAGGAAGTTAGGCTACAGAATATGCTGCATGTTTGCAATTCTCCCACAGCCCAAATATAAGTCATTATTATCTGAACTATACAAACTAACTGATTTCTTTTTTAATGTTTTTGGGATCATCCCAGTTTGCTGTACTTTGTGAGCTATCATGTCTTTCTGTGATTATTGGAATTGTTTAGTCTTTACTGTCCAATGTGTTTATAGCTGTAACCTGACAAAAAGGAGTTGGGGGAAAGAGAGGGGGGGGGGGGGGGCTTTGCTACAAACCAGTTCAGAAGGCTCAGAGAACGTTAGGCTAACGAATATGCTGCCTGTTTGCCATTTTCCCCACAACCCAAAAATAACACCAAGCTCAGGCCTTTGTTATTTGTTATAAAGTTAAAATACTAATAACAAGTATTAAATTTAGTATTTAATGTTGTTGAGATCATCCCTGTTTGCTTTACTTTGTGAGTGTCGTTCTGTAATAGTAGCTGGAATTGTGTAGTCTCTACTGTCCAGTGGGTTCACAGCCATAACCTGAAGAAAAGGAGAGTGAGGGAAAGAAAGAGAGAGATTTAGAGTCTCCTTAGAATGAAAGTAAACACTTTACATAAAGGTGGTATTCAAAATGCTAAAGACACCCTATAAAACCCTTCATGACACGTATCACACCAGTCCGAATGAGCTTTTTATACATGATATGGGGTATCATGTATAAAAAGCTCATTCGGACTGGTGTCCACTGGCTTAGCTGCTTTTTCCAATTTAGAGGTCATGTTGACATAACACCTGTCAAGGAGCAGAGAATTTTACTGACATATGCTATGACACACAGCTCAGTTTATGTCCAGTTTGAATGGCATAATGTTCATAACACTTCTATACAGCAAAAGTTTTGACAGTGATTGTTTATTTGTGCTTATGTCCACTCATATGAAGGGCTTATGTAGATGTCTTCAGGGCAATTTGAAACACGTTTCCTCCTGTACTGTGGCATGAAACATGGAGTAGGTCAACAAGGCAAGTTTAAGGAGTACAAAATTAGCACTAATACACTATATGGACAAAAGTATTGGGACACACCTGTTTTTCAGAGTTTCCAGTAAAGGTCACTCTTAATTCTTCAGCATACCAAGAAATTGTGGACAACATCAGGCTTCCAACTTTGTGGACACAGTTTGAGAAAGAACATTTTCTATTCCAGCATGACTGTGTCCCAGTGCACAAAACAAGCTCCATAAAGACATGGCTGGAGTGGTTCGATGTGGAACTCATAGAGAGCCACTCAGAGCCCGGACCACAACCCCATCCAGCACCTTTGGGCTGAACAGGAAGGGAGATTGTGAGTCAGGCCTTCTCATCCAATATCAGAGATAGACCTCATAAATGCTCTACAGAATGAACGGACACATGTTCCCAAATGGAAAGTTTTCTTGTGAAAAACCTTCCAAGAAGAGTGGAAGCTGTTCAATCTGCAAAGTCATGCGTCCCAAAACTTTTGTCCATACAGTGGATTATAGTGCTGGCCAGTATTGAAGTAAGCGATCTGGTACATTATTTACATGTAGAATTTATTTAAGACTGTATAGACTGTAACACTTTAAGCCTCCAGATTCAGCCAACTATAATAATAAGAAAGGGTCTGTTCTGTCAACCTGTGATTAAATAAACATGTGTTCTGTCACGCATATTAGTTGTTGCACAGGGAATAGCAGACTGATACTAATGATGAAAGCAGACGTGGTAGCAGGGTTGCTGCAGCGTTCACCACAGGGTGGTAAGTGGGCATTTGACATGTTTTAAATAAATGAAAACAACTGCTTGCAGTGGGAAGAGCTTCCACTTTGGGCTAAAACCACATGTAGTGTTCCACCACATGCCAACCTCACAGAGCCAGAGGGTGCCAAGCATGTTAATCCTGACCAAATAACTTCACCCAAGTGTTTTCCTTGCTCTTCCGTGCATGCGAGTCACTTGTGACACGTGTGTTCGCATTCTTCATCTTCACTCTTCATAATTTATACAAGAAGCCGGGGCAGCGAAAGCCATGTTGGAACCAGGAGCTTTCCAACAACAATCAGGATCCGAAGAAGGAATCAAGCTGGAGACCATGACTTCAAACGCTGGGGCTCAAAAAGCTTTATTAGAATACTGAACATGTGGGTACAAAGTGGGATTGTTCTATCCCCGGGTGTTAGCTTACTGGGCAGGAAGTGCATGTTAGGGTCGCTTGGGAATGATGGGCTACAAGCCTGGCCACATCTGTGAAAATAAGAAAGACCTCAGAGTCTGAAAGGAAGTGAAAGCAAAGGAGAGAAAAAAAAAAGAAGTCTATTCACAGAGAGATTGGTGTGTATGCCGGCTTGATAGGTGCTTTCCAAGAAAAAGGAGAAGGATAATATTGAATGAGTAATGGGCAATTCAGTTCAACTGCTATCATTCGTCGCCGAGGGTCATAAAAATAACTAGCGTGAAATATCTGATGGCTTGCAATTAAGCTGGCAAAAGTTATGATAATTTAAGGGTGTTTTTGTTCGAATTTGGAGACAAATTCCCCCACGGTATCACATAGCCAGAGCAAGCTACTTACATAATGACATTATGTGAAACAACAGTTTGCTTAATGATGGAAAAATGTAATTAAAGGAACATCTTTTTTTTCTTTCTTGGAAAAAAAAAAAAAAAAAAAAAAAAAAAAAAAAGCCCAATACAGCACTACATAAGAGCCACAACTCTGAACAAAACACTTCCTTAGACTGCTCACAAAGGCATGCTTTGAATGGACAGCCATCCATTCTCCTGTGATGTCTCTGAGTTATGCTGGAGCAGATGCTGCCAGCAAGGGTCAGTTGTTGTGAGGAGGTGAGCCTCACCCGCAGAGCTGAGCTCATCGCATGAGGCAGCTGTGATACACAGGCATGGATAGGCAAGGCATGACAAATGCAGGGTGTACAACAGGGGTGCCGAATTCCAGTCCTGGAGAGCCGTGGTCCAGCACGTTTGGTGATTTCCCTGCTCTGAAACCCCTGGATCACCACGCCAGTTAATTTCCTGGTTAAATGAATGTGTTTGAGGAGGAGAACCATCAAACTGTGCTGGACGCTGGCCTTCCAAGACCGGAGTTTGACACCCCTGATGTACTACAAGGCTGAGTAAACTATATCGCTGCAGGCTGTGTAGTGACCACACCATTGTAGTACATCAACCGACAAAATACATGCACTTTTCCATAGGCATACAGGAACCATGCTGTATCTAAACTGTACTGCAATGAGAACTTGCAGCACGCTTTGACTTTTCATTGTATCTCATCCCAGTGACAGCGTTTCTGATGCATCAGCAGCAATTTTCTCCCCACAGTTCATGTTCCCAAACTGCATCCACTGAGTCTTACCAACCACCCAGTTTTTCTGTCAGACCTGCTTTTGATATAGTGGTCCTTTATTGTTTATAGTCTTGTTTTAGTATTTTATCTTGGTATGCTTTTGATGCTTGTTAGCAATGTCCTGGTCAACCTTCGCGTTTCTCATAGGGTTAAAGATTAATGTGTTCATGTCATTGAAAACTCCCACTGAAATTCTGCAAAACAGACAGCAGTGCTTTGTAGTTGTTAGTTCTCCATTGTTGGTTTTTGCGCGAACATTAAAAGGGCAATAACTTCTTTCTATGTTGTGATAACATTTCCACCAGTCAGAAAGCAGCGATGCTTTTGGCCCTGCCACTGAGCCACACAAGTACAGCTCGGGTGCGGGTCGGTTTATTTGTAAAGGAAAATCATTTGCTCCCTGTAGCGCGGTTCCTTGTGCAGGTGGAGAAGTGCCATAAAATGACGAACTTCATCCGCTGGACAATGTGCAAGCAACATCAGCTCCACTGTCATGTGGAATGTGCACATAATCACAGTTCGTACGACGTTAGCAAATTATCCTGACATTGTGCTACATGACAAGACAGAAAATGACCGGCGATCGCCATTGCCAGATGATTCAAACCTCATGGCCACACTCATGAGAAGCTCAGCAAGTACAAAGAGCTGGAAATCAAAATCAGCAGGATGTGGAATGCAAGTTGTGCCAATCATAGTGAGAGCACTGAGAACACTAAAGAAGGAATTTGACCACAACCTTAGTTGCTCCTAGGGCATCCATAGGTTAAAGGAAGTGAGAAGACTGCATTGATGGAAACAGGTCCAATGGATGGTGTTAGAATAAATGGCTGTAGTAACATACAAACGTCTGGTCAAAAGACATGTCTGGTCGATTCTCTGAAGTTACACAACATGTACAGAGAACAAAACTGTGGCATTTTCTACTGTTTTTAGCTTACTGTTCACTGAGGTTAACACATAAAAAAAACTTCAAATAGGATTGCTTTCGAACAAGACACATTTTATGTTTCTGCTTTCCTAATTTATGAAATTGTGCCTTAAAATGTGCAGGTGCACATTTTCTAGAGGTTGTATACATTACATCTGATTAGGACACGCAAACACTTTAGACCATGATGACATATGGATTTACATAACAGAATGACATAATTACATTATTTTAAAACATTAATAAAACATTAATGGGCATTTCCATTAGGCTCTGCTTCTTACTGTAGCACATATGTACACGCACATAATCTAGATTTAAATGACAGAATTGCACAATTACATCTTTAAAAAATCTAAATGGCTGTATGCATAGGGCTCTGCATTTTATTACACATATGCACGCGCCTATAAAACACGCCTAAAATGGCAAAGAACTGTTGTGAGACTGTGCAAATCGGTTCAACAAGAACCGACTGCCAAAAGCTAAGGAAAAGAGAAGCAAATGGATCACTGCGATTCACGGAAACAACTGTCATTAGTAGGCTAGGGCAAACAGTAAAACCAGGGGTCCAAGTAACAATGATCTGCTTAAATTGAAGGCAGTTGGGGTCGACAGTCATGCTTACAACTTATCAAAGACCCAACGGTCCATGGACTTTGACATGTGGCCAGGAATTTCCTGTATGTAACCCTGTATGTTAAAGCCTGAAGGCACACAATAAATGTATTCTTTGGTAAGTTGTAAGGATCACTGTTGAGCCCAACAACCTATAATTTAAGCAAATAATCATTTGTTTTACTCCTGGTTTTGCCTCTCAGGCTGACTGAAGGGACCTATTCTGGAAAGCAAAGTACCCTCTATAAGACAGAACAGAATGAGAATTTAAAATACATATCATCATCATAACAATGACCAACCATTACTCCAGACTCATCTAGAAGGTAAATGGTTGCATTTTAAATGAGTAATCCATTTTTAATGAGGTATCATAACAGCCTTGATAATACAGAAAAAAACATGTACCACTTCCATTAAAACAATCAGATACAGGATCCCAGCTCACACGTGCTCTGATGATCCTTTGATAGCTTTCGTGTTGCGGTGCATTTGGGAAATCAAGGCCTAAAAGGTCCATTATCCAACCACTGCTGGGGTCTGAATCCTCAATAGCTCGTTGAGTGCCAAGTGTAGATAAAATATGAGAAGTGTCAAACAGTTCACACAGCAAAATAATCCACCATTACTTCCCACCTGCTCTCATGGAATCCTAAGAGCTAACCATGACTTTCTCTACACCACAATCGGTCAGTCAGAGCGATTGTGAATGTGCTTTTTACAATACAAGGGAGCATTGTCTCCGCATGAAATTCGGGATAAAATGAGTCAAGCCGACAAGTGGTGGTCTTTTTGTACAAGAGCTTGAAAAAGAGTAAGAGCAATTCTAGCTGCATGGAGCTACAGTCGATGAGCACTTATGTAAAGCATATGTTTCAGAAAGCCTTTGGCTTATTGGATAATCCACCTCTGCTGGGCTTTTCAGAGACACCGTAAACTAAATAATACTGTATGTGGACATTGACAAATTGGCTTGCATGATGGGGGCCCAAGCAGCTATAAGGATAAGCATAAACTTGTAAGCCAGAGGCCATGCACTGCAGCAGTGAACATATATCTGACCTTTAACGTCGCACTTTTACAGTAAAGAGCCCAGGCATGAAGCTACAACTGAAGAGTGGTTAGATTATGGCTTCCATGGGGCATCTGTAATTTTCCCAGGACCGCCGGAAAGCCTAGAGGGACGTTTTGTTTGGCCAAAACTGATCCACTGTAAATGAAAAAGTCCATTGTTGCCTAATTCCTATGTTGGAAGTTCATCCTTGTGCAAGTCCTTCAGTCTAGCTACTGAAGGTATAACCAATGGAAGAGCTTGCTTGGCTGTTCCTGGGTACCTGGTTAGACAGTTTTTCCATTTGCCATTTCAAGATCTTAACCTGTACTTTCTGCCAAAATCCACAAAACATCAGCATGTGGCCAAATTCTGTAGGCAGTGTTTTCAGACAGCATGGTTCGTTTTTGAAAATATTATACATCTCAACATATTATACAGCCAAACAATATCTCTGAAATTCAGTGTTATGATTTAACAAAAATAAAATGTTTAGTAAATGTTTTTTAACTGATAAACACAAAGTTCTTCTACCAGTTCACAGTAGGTTATGGTTGCTAAGCAACATAATGATTATTCTTTGAACAATATTTTGATAAAAATGTAGTAAATTAATACAGAACCCAGCTGATCAGGGTGATCATTTTATAACAGTAGTGTACTTTTGGCACTGAACAGGGCTTAGCCAATCAGATTAAAGAATCTGTTTTATATTATTTTAAGCTCATTACAGTGACACACTGACAGAGACACAGAATGTAACACAGCACACTCTTCCTTCTGCCAAGCTGTACAAGGATGACCACAATTAAAAGCCCAATGAAACCAAAGTCAAAATGTTTACTGGCTTTAAACCTTTCCAATAAAGACATACTGTAAACACAGGCTCAGTTTCTAAATCCCCACTTTGTCCCAAGAAAATCCTCCTTATTTCCACCATCGAGGACAGAAGTAAAGTCTCAGTCTTGTAGCCTGACAGATCTATGAGGGCAGCAGGAGTCCAAACAGCAGCTTGGAGGATGTGGAAAGACCCGAGGGCCTGATGGCTCCCAGCTGGCCCCACTGCTTCAGGGAACCTGGCTGAACCAGAACACGTCCCGCATGAAGCTGCGCCCGCTTTGCACGCAACCCCCTGCTTTTCGTTCAGGGGGTGTTTTTTTCCAGCACGGTAAGTAAGTACACTGACTTGGCTTCGGCTCAAAAAGCAAATGTTCAGCAGCTTACTGTAGACAGGCGGTCTGCCCTCATAGTTGGTGCTCTGGCCCTCGTCTAGGATTTATAGTCGACTACACATTGTAAATGAAGCTCTATAAGAACTAGCCTGAAGCAGCTCTATTTTGGAACAATCTTCGTCTCGCCACCCATTAAGAGGCTCCAAACTGTAAAACTGTCTTTCTATAAACCAGTGGAGGATACCACGCACTGTTCCTAAAATCATCGGCCTCCCTCTACTACATCACTCATTTCCCAAGCATGAACCACCACTGTGTCTATTAATACAGCCTGTTTATGGAACAAGTAGGGCCCCTTCCCATTAAAAATGGAGCGAACTTAAACTGCATAAGGGATAATAGAACTAAAATACACCTGAAATTATCCTCTTGGAACAAGCTTAGGAATTATATATGCTTTATGGTTTAAAAGTATGCCTTCACGGAAAGCCTGAGAAAACATACAGGTTCGCAGCTCCCAGTTACATTACTTGGAAAAAAGTATGGGGACGCATGACCAGTACACCAACAGGGAGTTTAGTTGCATTGCATTCAAGTACATAGACTTTAATATGGAGTTGGTCCCAACTTTGCAGCTGTAACAGCTTCTACTCTGTCCACAAAAAAATTGTATAATGTTTCTGTTAACTTATGCAAGCATATCTTCGTGGACCTTGCTTTGTAGAATGGAAAAGGTTCTTGCCCAAACTGTCCACAAAGTTGGAAGCATGGTATATCATTAGTATATTAGTATGCTGACGCATTAAGATTGTCCTTCACTGGAAGTAAGGGACCTAGTTCAAACACTGAAAAACAGGTGTGTCCCAATACTTTTGTCCATGTAGCGTATATTAGCAAAAACCATCTCCAAACCTAGTAAATTTTACACTTCTATCCAACTTTCGGACTAATGGGCAATTACATTTGGCTTGGGCTGTGAGAGTAAATAATTCCCGGTTGTTTACTGACCTCAGTCACAGTCTGTGTCAATGAGATATCCATTTTGTTTTTGTATTATAAAGGACGTGACCTTTTAGTGTTCACGGTCCAGACGAATAAACGATTCATCGGTTCCTGTTGCCAGCACGGCTTTAAACAAAGACACGTCGCACACAAATGGAGGGAGTGAGACTCTGTGGGTTCCTGGCTTTTTTTATTCCATCCTACGTGGCTGTATAATCAATTAAGCGGTGGGGGGAGAGGAAGGTATGGTGAATGAGAGCTCCCCAGTGTGGCTGCTTTAACATGCAGACCCAGAGAGAGCAGTATACCAGTGACCTGTGAGGACTCAAGAGACGTCCTCCAGAGACCTTGTGTGATGGAAAAATAAACTATATTCATGTTTGCAGTAGACATTAACCCCCACACCTTCTCATGGATGAGAAATGAAGAGCTCTAAAGTATCTCCATGGAAGCTCTTAGTGTGAAGACGAGAAAAAGGATGCCATCATAGTCAAACAATCCCCTGTGACGAATATCATAACAAACGCCTAAGTGAGTCCAGATTTATGGCGTGTGCGCGCTCTCCGTCATCTTCTGCTGAATAATGGAACAGAACAGCCAGGGGTCACACATCACATGACATCAGCACAAAGTTCACCAGCTCCTGGCTCTTGCATGCCATCTAGTGGAGCAAAACACTGAGGAAATGTTTAATCACTGCAAAGTTCATGTCTTTTTCCTGCTTTTCCTGCTTTCCTATACCATAAGTAATGCATCACATCAAATCCAAGCATGCTCCTGATGTCACTTATGAATATTTCCTCATTATTTCCAAGACTGTCTTTTGTAGGTAAAATGTGGTAAAATAACTCCAAAAATGACATTTTATCTTGTGGGTAGCAAAGGTTCATCTTAAATTTTGATTCGTTTGCCAAGACACAGTGCAGATTCACAAGTACATCATATTCAACATAACCTCTTCTCACACTTCATAATATTAGAGAACGTGACTTAAAGGGCTAAATGTCCTAGTATTTAGTTTTTTCCCCCCCAGGTCAAAACATTACATCTCAATTCATAAGTCCTGATTTATTTTTAAATGACAAATTTTCAGCCTCATTTTTTGTTACTTTTTCTTTATGACTGATAAGTGACATTTTTTCTGATGGGTTGTCTCATTCAGAAAAAAGCAATATCTATGATTTTATGTGCAACGTAGGCTAACTGAGTAGGCAAGTATAAGTAGATGTGTAGGTTTTTATGACATCACAAAAGTGAACTGAACATTTTGCTGTTTTATGCAACTTGGTTTCCAGGTATGGACTGGCAAGTCAATGTTATGTGTTTTGAAATGTATTTATGGACCATATCAAACCTTTTTACTTAGAAAAAAGTGTTTCCATAGAATGGGCCCTTTTAGTAAATGAGGAGTAGAGAGCAGAAGATGTTCCACCATAATGAACACATTAGAGCAACTATAAACTGTGATTTACTAACGTTAAGAGCCTCTCATTTGTGTTAAGGAACAAGTAATGAAAATGCAGTAGAGCTTGAGAGAGGTGAAGACGGGGTCAACGAGAGCTAAAGACAACATAACAAAACAGACGTGAGGCTGAGATGCCTCTTCTAAACAGCTGCTTAATGCTTCAGCTACACCTGATCTAAACACCACATGCTAGCGCTTCGCATTCACGTCCAAGTGCGTTCTCATAGCTCAGCTTTATCTCTGCCAAATGTATGAAACCTGCACAGCTGTTTTCACCTGACTAGTTGTTTTGACTGTGAGACTTGCTAAATACCGTTTTGGCTGCTCTGAGGAAGCTCTCCATATGAACATATACGGCCTCTGGGAGTGTTTTAGGTGTTTCTTGAACCTACATACCGCGACTGCTCATTAAAATTGTTTTAATGTCACCCAGACTCATTAAAATCATCCACCATATGCTGGGTATGCCACTTTCCGCCAAGCATCTTTCAAGCTTCAGAGTGAAAAACCCATGTGGTTTCTTGGCATCACTGCCACCGGAGCAGCGAATGCAACCTGCCGCTCTCCAAACAATAAAAAAGTGCCAATGAAAATATCATCACATGTTTTGTTTCAGACGATTCACCCTATGGTGAACTCAGTGGTCAAGAGAAGAGGAAGGAAAGCCGTTAGCTTGAGGATGTGGCTCCTTAGCGTTGGCCTCCACATCACTTTTTCTCTGGAATAAATGTTTCATTTCAACACCTGTTTTGTTGTGTGACAGAAAGGGTGAGAAAAAGATACAATATTGTAGGAACACAGTTTCACAAGCTATTCCCTTTAGCATTAGCATGTCATCCGTTAGACCGATCGGCTGCTGATCGCCTCTTAGCCTCTTCATGGGTGCGCCATTCTCTTCATGGATCTGAAGCCGCCCCGATTAAGCCGTTGCTCCACTTGGGCGCCATGAGACATGAGGAAATTTTTGAGGAGGAGAGCGAGATGAGAAAAAGATGGCAGGCGCGAGCAGAAAGGAGCAGAAGAAAAGGGGAAAGAGAAGTCGGAGAGAAAGAGGCAACAATGATTTGAAGGTTATGCAGTTCAGCCCACAGCTTACACCTCCTAATTAAGTCAGCTGGGACTGTCGAGCTGAGCACATTATCCACTTGTCTTTTCTGGGTCAAACAGAATGGCTAAAGATGACTGCTTTATGCCAGGGCTCCTTAACCAAACTTTACATGTTTCATACTAGTGTGCCATCGATTTAGTCACATTTAAGCACATCTGCACAGAGCGTCAACTCACAAATTCAATGAATGATGCAGACATTTTTTGAAAGATTGAAGCTGACAAATTTGAGTCACATCCACAGTGCAAGCCATCAGAGAATCTGTGTGATGATTCAGGGTCTTCTTTGATTTCCACCGAGTACCCAGATTGGTGTAGTGTGGGAAACACTGTGGTTGTTAGGGAATCACAAGTCTTAAAAAAAGCCAATTCTTTCTCTGGATCAGTCCTCCAGAAACACACTCTAAATCTATCCCATCCTCCCATCAGTCATTCAGGGACTTAAACCTCCATTTGAACAGAACACTAAAAGGCACCCAAGCCTTTCTGTAAATACAGTACTGTTCAGAAGTCTTTTTATATTTTGCTTTCAATCACTTTGTTGGTGCAAAAACACTATTTTATGCCTGTCTTATCTTTGGCATACTTAAATTTAAAGGATATTAAATTAAAGAAATCAGAACAAAGTTACTGCAACAGGTCGCAAAGTACCTAAAGACACAAGGAGCCTAGATAAAGGTTTTCCAAGAGCCTGGGTGCAACCATCACGATATACAATGTAATCAAAATATATGTTGCGATCACACTATTACAGTTTAATTAAATACTGTTCTCACTGCATGCTACCAGAGCTCATTTTGACTGTTCTTTTGGGACTATTTCATCAACAGACAGCTTCTGGTTCTTGTAATAGCTCCCAAATATCCAAAAAAGAGTTTTCACACTGCAAATGAACCAAACCACAGTTCCGTTTGATCAGGAACGAGAACACCTTCACTGTTTGGGCCATATGGGCCAATACTCAGGTGTAATGCTCTGTTGACCAATATGTACTGAAGAATGTTTCCCTCATGCAGGTAAGGACCTGCATGCCCTCCAAGATAACAGTTAGCAAACCAAGATATGTCTGCACACACTTATCTTACAGGCACCCAGTAAGCCTGCTGGTATGATCTGAACTACCACTACCAGACATCACAACAGCTTCTTTCCACAAGCCATTAGATTCCTGAACTCAGAGCCTGCACCTAACATCAGGGGACTGAACAGGGTCTGACCTCGTACTGAAACTACTACAAAATGCACATAATACTTTTAGCTATCCTAAACCCACTGCAATGACAGGTTTGAATAAAATCTGCTGCAAAAACTTGCTGCTAAAATATTCCTTAAACTCCTCTACCTCAGAAACACACTCTTATTTGCACTTCCTGCCTGTTTCGTACTTTGATGCTGCCATATAATGTTGCAGTTTCTTTCTTTTTCGGTGACCTGGTCTATGTAGACTATTTGCTTCAGAGAACGCTTTTTCAACCTCTGTGTACTTGTGTAGGTGTCTGGTCTGGCAATAAACTCTTGAATCTTGAATTTTGTGGCTGCTGAGAACTGTAGTGCTTTTCTGCTATTTATACTGTGAGGAATGTCTTCCCACCTGAAACCGTCTGTAACAGCTTCACCTCAGGCTCATACTAGTCCTTTAAAGAAAAGTCTCCTTCTAGATGCTTACCACAACCTGCAGCTCTGAAACAATCAGATTCCTCTATTAGCAGCTTGATAGAAGTCTAACTTTGGTCAGAAATTGCTGCTTCCAATTATTGTCTTGAGAAAATTATATATTTTTTTTCATATTAGATGTATTTCAGTGTAAATATTAAAAAAAAAATCAAAACATCAGCGACGTACATCAGTGCTTAAGAAGTCCACAACTGTTTCTTACCTGAAAACAGCTTAAATCCATGTCAAATATTTAACCGAGATACTGCAGTCAGAGCATCTATATAACAACTGTCAAATAATAATTAGCCAACACCTAACCCAACAATACATGAGCCCTAGAGAGGAACAACGTAAGCATAAGCCATAGAGAAGAGCAACGTAAGTCATAGAGAAGTCAAGGGAAAGGATTTTTTTTTTTTTTTTTTTTTTAAGAAATAAGTAAGTAGTAGGAAAGAGACACAGTTAATCACCAAAGTGCTCCTTGAAAA
>JBBPDC010000035.1:2838683-2850371 GCA_037974485.1 Hemigrammopetersius urotaenia
CCCCCCCCCCCCCCCCCCCCCCCCCCCCCCCCCCCCCCCCCCCCCCCCCCCCCCCCCCCCTCCCCTCCCCATGCTCAAATCATTTTTGGCAGAGATGCGTAGTTTAGGACACAGTGTATAAAATGACCCAAACTTAATTTTAGACAACAGGGTCTGTTTTCACAAACTGAAGAATTTAGAATCCATTTTAATGAAACAACTTTCATAAATACAGAGGAACTATGTGATTTTTCTTGAAGTATCGTATATCACTCTGTAAGCCTTCAGTTTCCCAATGGAAAATAAATATTTTGTAGTCTATTTGTATACTGTAGAGCAGCAATTCTGAAAGTCCGGACCCTGGTCCATATCCGGAACGAACTACAGGTCATTCTGGGTCCAGTCACATCATATTAGGAATGCATTGACGCAATGAAATTAAGTGTATGTTTCGATAAAGTATTAGTTTTGTAAAATACTTAAAATACTTAAAATCTCCTGGCCTGAAGTTAACCGATGCAACTTTGTCAGTCAGCGCACGTATGATGCAACGTTGGCGCACTGCAGTTCTCAGACTTAGCATCCACATTAGCAAGTCCGCTAAGGCTAACGTGCATTCATGTGCAGTTCTGCAAGCACAAGTGATTATAAGAGTCTCTGGAGAAGGAGGTGTTATGTCCCATCGCCACTTTATTTGGTAAGTCATGAAAGTAATTAAGGTAATCAAGGTTATTGCTAAAAATACTAAAGTGCATATTACACTTTACTGTCAAAATGAGTGTGGAATAGATTCACAAGCAAATAATTTTAGGCTAACAGCGCCATTTCCTTTGATTGTATGTTGCTTATCACTTGTCATCCTGGACCTTTGACCTTATCTTAAAATGAGATTTGGACCTTTGAATATAAAGTTTGAGAACCCCCGCAGTAGAGGGTCAATGGCTTGTTTTGTTGTCACTGAACCACAAAAAAATGAAACAGATCAACAAGAAGTTGATTTTCCTTCCAATTTATTTAGAAAAAATATAAAATTTTATATATTACACTACAAAAGACATTTACACAAACATAACACACTTACAGTAAAAGGGAGTAGACAATCACCACAACACCTATTTTTCTGTGCTTTTACCTTTTTTGTTATTGAAACAATTATGATTCTACTCTCAGCGGCTGTGGCTCATGAGATTCCGAAAAACATGATTCTGAGAAAACGCATTTTACCACATTACATCTCCACACCAGGCATATATTTGCATTAATACATCTGTGGTTTCTGTTCCACGTCCAAAAAAAAAAAAAAAAACCCATCTGCAAATCTGTTTATCTCTTCCATGCCAGTGTTTCCCAGTGAAGTCCCAGGAGGCCTCATTTGTTCTTTAAAGTCCTGAGCCTGTTTTATTGTTCGATGGAGCCCTACACCTCAACTGATCGACTGACAGGGTATTTTTGGGTTGCCTGAACTTCAACTGCTCTAAAAAAATAAATGTTGTTCACGTTTGGCTGTAATTAAGTCATGCCGTTACTGTATCCGCGCCAGTATCCGGTGGCCCCTTTTCAACAAATCTCTCTTGCTTGTAATATTCTAATACATTCTCCCAGTCTAAAACATACATACTGCTTAAAGGACCTTCATTTCAGTGCATTTTCCTGTTCTTTAAAAATATTCAGTCAATTATAGGAGGCAATGGGCAGGTTCTGAAGCATGTGGGCAGGTTCTATTGTAAGCGTGTTTGTAGAACACTTTCCATTTGTCTAATCAACAGAGAAATACATAAACCTTATTGTTTGTTTTAATCCACTGAGAGATACAGATCCAGCAGACAGAGACTCAGCTATTCATGTCATTCATGTCATTTCTGTCCATTATTGGAATTGGAGACAACTTTCCTACTACAGAAGTGATGGTGGTGCCCACAGGAATTAAGAATCCACTGCAGGGGTTCAAATAAATTCACAATCTGAAGCACAATCACTACACACACATTAACACTAAGAAACAATCTGTGCTCTTAAAGAGCCTGGTTTGAGTGTCTGTAATGTTAAAACCAATTAATTTTATAGCATTTCCGAAGAAAACAAATACTTTTCTATCAGTAAACTCAAACAGAACGAAGGCGTGTGCTTCAGATTGCCTTTTATACTGTGCTATTACTTCTAATTAGAGCTGTGCTAATATTACATCGAACCACCAAATAGGTTAGGGCTCTTATAATGCATCAAAATATTGTGATATCGTAATACAAAATGTGACGATATGCATCATGGACATGTAACAATGCATTGTGGAGTATTTGTATTGCCAGTCAACAATCCAGTCCAGCACATTCAAGTTATACATATGTAGAAAACTCCACAACTGAATAAGGTCATTCAAGTTTCCGTATGAATACTGTGAGACAATTTGGCATTGCTTTCAGTCTTATTTTGTTGAATTTATCACGAGTGTATAGAACCACGAGCCTTGAATCATCTATCAAACCCCATTACACCCCTAAGATCAGTCCAGTTGTACTGAAATGAAAATTCACTTGTCTGAAACAAAAATGATTTTTTATGGAACCCTTAATGAAGAAACAAAGGACATTTTCCACTACACAGAGCACTGGATGGAACCACTGGTGACAGAAAACTGTGCTTTTTCCACTGGTTTATACTGAAAGTACCAAAAGATCCAAGAGGTCTCCAAGGGTGTGCTATTGTTTTTTATCAACACTCAACAAGTGAACCCTTTTGAAGGCGAACATGAAGTCATCAAGCACTATTACATCACCGGAATTTCAACTAGATGATGTAAACCGGCGTGTTTGATGTGGTCACTGTCATTTTAACTTTGACAATTGTTTTCAACCATAGCTGAAGCTACTTAGGAGGTTATTAGCATTGATGCTAGCCAATGCAGAGTTTTTGCTCATATTTTTGAACCCAACAGAGAACAATATAAGCTTTGTGTGATTCTACACATGATTCCACATGACAGTAGACCTTTGTGGGAGTACATTGTGCACAGAAGGACAAACAAACTTATACTGGTACTGGTTAACATAGTGCTAAACTAGGACTAAGCAAGTAAATCAGAAGCTGTACATATAAAAAAAATCATGAATCATGAACTGTGGTTATTTTGGCAGTCCATGTGTCTCAAGCAGGTGGAAAATGAACAAGAATGGTTCTTGCTTGGGTCATTTCTTTTTTTTTTTTTTTTGGTAATGTGCAGTGGAAAAACTCCCAGAATGGTCATGACTGGCGGAGAGAGACACAAAGTTGCAAAACAATTCAGTTTAATCTGAAAACACATTCAGTAGAAAACAACAGGACGTGAACGTAGCGCCCTCACAGAACCATGGTGCTGATTAAAGGAAAACAACCAGGACAGCACTGGACTGAACTCCACGCAATAGTCTGATATCAAAGTCTTCAGTTTGTTCTTCCATCCAAACAATGTAGCATGTTTGCAACAAACAATCTGCAGTTGAGCTCCACAAGTAATTTCAGGTAATGTTGCACAAAGAGGCAACGGCGGAATTGAAGAGTCAAACATCATATGATCCTAATTCCCGAAAAAATAAATACTGCATCACAAGCTACTGTTTATAAGGTGCAAATTAGATAGAAAAAATAACTCTGTTTTGCTGTGTAATGAGTTGTGGGAGGATGTGCGGTATAAACACCAACCAAGGAACTCTTACAGCATCCTGCCATTTGTCTTAACCTGGTCTGCTAATTAGTCAACTAAAGGGCTCACAGGACTAAATAAATGGAAGCACTGAGAAGCAATGTGAGATTAAACAAACAAAGCTGCGAGTGCCTGCACTGTTTAAAATACAAGTGAAACTTCTTGAAGAAGAAAAGACCACCTTTTCACTTTTTATAACACCAAACATGACCTAGGAATGACTTCTCATAGTGAGTCCCATATGAAGGCAGTATTGGCTCAGACATTCAGGAACCCTGTGATGCTGCTTAATGAGACGGTCAGCTCTGGTTTCAGTCTGGTTCAAACTGTGAAGATCTTCTAGAAAAGATCACAAAGTGGATTTTCAGTGCAGAAAGTCCTTATTTGATTCATTCTGGTTTCACAAAACATCAACAAATGCATTCTTTGTATTGTTCAGGGGTTAGTGTTTAAAATCAATCCTGTTTTAATTGAAATTCCTAACATTGTGCCTCCACTTTACAGCATTAACTTACAGATTTAAAATACTGGGCAAGTTGCCCTTTAACTGACATTCAGAAAGAGTATGTTTTTTTTTTTTTACAAACGACTCCTTTAATTAAAAAATATGTGTCACATTACTGTGTTTGTTGGATTTGGGACTAATTATCTTTTGAGTTATAAAATCCTTTTCTTCCTCTTCCAAACTTCCGGGCACAATATAATAAATATAAATGAATAAGTATCAATGTTGCACAATCACCTGCAGAATCCAAACATCAAGTGCTGTTAAAGGAGCTGTAAACCAATAAGTTACAGAAAAGCACCATAAGCATTCTTTTCCATGATGGATGTACTGTACACTGTCTACTTATGTCCTCTAGCTAAAAGTATATGAACCCCACATGAACATGGATGGATTTATTTCTCTTTGTTTTATCTAACTATACACTATTTACAAAAACAATTTCAACAATGAACAAAATACAGTTTTGTTTTTGAAGCATCATACTTCTTATGTACCCCCACCCCCCAGCTTAAGACACATAATGTTGTGCAAAATGAAAACCTGTACACACGCATCCATTGCTTTTTCCACTTATTAAACAACAAAAAAATGGAAACAGTATCGAGCTCGAAATCTAATATTGCTTTGTAATACACGTCCGCTTCTTCCTTCAACCAAATGATATGGTTTTCAATCTTACTGCATGGGCTTCGCTCCGAGTGATGTTTTTGAGGAATCCAGCTCAGGTAGACTGTAGGTTCTGTTGTATTTCCGGAGGTAATAACATTGTTGCATGAGGTTTTGAAAAAGTGCTATACATTCGGCCCAGAGAATCCTGACATTGGTCCTGGTCAGTGGTCCTGCCTGGAGATGTGCCACACTTTTCCAAATTTCCGATGAGTCCAATCCGGTCCTTCCGCAAACCGTCGAAGCTGTCAGTTCGCTGAGGAGCTGTGCATAAACGCAGAGAACGTTTTTGTCCAGCCATTGTGACATTCCCCTCCATTGTTGGTCTTGGGTATCAAGTTATTTATCTTCAATAGTTCCATTCAATAAATAAGTGTCCATGGTAAAAAAGTGCTAGGCTACTATTGTAGGTTCAGCAGGTCTAAGGGCAGCCTCAGACAGGTATGGTGGCGTTCATCAGCTGAACTCGCATCTCCTGGATGCTGTTGAGGATCTTTTTCTGGTGCCCAGCCAGCGTGACTCCAACCCTCCTCAGATCACTGTGGAAGTTAAGAAGATTATTATCTTCAGAGCACAGCCAGAGCAGCGCTTTATGTTATTATTGTCTCAAAGGTTGAAATGCAAGTTTTAGAGTTAGATTTAGGAATATAGATTTAGGCATTTATTACAACTTTAGGGAGAATTTACGCAAACACACTAATACTCAATCCTTTTACTTCCTGCATGCAGTTTTTAAATAGCACACTATGGGTTTATTTGTTTTAATGTGATTGCCACCTGCAGCATCTGTGTTGTACAACTGATTACCATGAACAAATATTCTGTACTTCGAAAAGACCTGACATCCCCCCCGCCCCCCCGACTTGAAAATACTTATAATAGAAGCCAATGTGCAATTCCATTGGCCAGTGCATTCCATACTTTTATTCAAAGAATCAATTCCCCAATGGCTTCTATTAAGAAGCTTGCAATATTACATTTTGAAGGACAATTGAAGGATATTTTAAAATCTACATACAGAGAAATGCATAATACTTATTCATAGTAATCAACAGTACAGTCCAGACAAAAATGCCATAATATTCCTTTAATGGATGTGAATATAACCAAATAATTAAAGAAACATATGGTTTCTTTGCTGGGCATACTATTGGAATGACCGACCCTGAAACTAGGCTATTGTCCAGGACTGTTTTGTAGATTATGTTAATATATTATGTATGAAAATCAATTTTTTGTAACCTGTGGACACAAGCCCAATACGCTGGTAATTGGAAATGTCTGTACACACAAAAGTGACTTCAACCCCCAGGTGTGCTTAAAATCCCCAAACTTGTCAGACTAATCAAAACAAAGGCTTGACACAATTAAATGGAGTTGCATTTTTAATGCGGTTACATTGGCTGGCAATGTATGGCAAACAATACCCGTGACCCCCTTGGCAGCGAATGACAGCGGGGGTACTTACTCCAAGGTCATCTGAGTGACTACTTCCAGTGAAGTGTATCCACTTTCCATGAAAAGCTCGGTGTATCGACCCATTTTTATGGCATCTAACCATTCCCCCACAGAGCTGAACACACAGAGCTCCGTGCTGCCATGCTCCACTAATAAATTGGACACCCTGTGGGAAAGACAAATGGACCGTTGAACAAATGGATGCATATATCTACCAATAGAGTGCTACATAAAGACTAAAGACAGTAAAGATGAAGAAAGACTTCAATTGATCTTTAAGTCTATTTTTAAAGAGTTTACAAATCCACAAAAATAAATGGCTCAATCCAGAGTCATGAGTAAAACACGCATTCACTCAAACACTGCTCAACTGCCAAGTACTAGAATTAAGACAAATCGCTAGAGTTCAGCTCAGTACCACACTTTTCATAATATTCATTATTCTAAGATTTTAAGACAAACTCATGATTATGAAATTAGATCTGATTTACAAGATCAATCTAATAATCAGTGGCAATTTAAACCAAAGGTCCAGCTTTTCTAATTGCCACAATCATTAAGCAAAAGGCAACGGAGCAGAACTGCAGTGTTAATACGCAACACCCACGAAACAAATTCCCTCACTCTTAAACAATTTCTTATTAAATGTAACCATAATTCCATAACGCAATCGCAGATAATGGATGATTCCAGCACGTACGAAATACAGAGCGATTCACAGTGCAGAAAATATATTTGATACCATGTAATCACCATAATTGGAAGTCATTTGTACGCTGTCACTTCCGCTTAACTCAACATTAAATCATGAAATACCAGAGCTTATTTGTTTCAAGTGTCATTAAATCTTGATTTTGCGTGACAGCCGTGCAGCGAGGGCTGTTAGCACCGAGTTATCAGCGTTTCGCAGACATGACACAGTTTTTACGCTCACAGTCCGGGACGATAAAACGCCATAAATAACAACAAAATCTGCATTTACTTTAAAGGGAGTTACACTTAAGCTAATCAAATGGACACAACAGAGAAGAAGGAGATACAGAAACAGAAAAAAGGAGAGCACACAGGTGGGCAGAAAATGAAAAAGATATACAAATAGAAAAGCAAATAAGACAACACATGTTTTAAATAATTCTCTTACATAAAAACTGTGAAGTAATGGCTGATGCTCTGGTACCTGTTGGAGGGGTTGACGAGGCTTTTTAAACTGCTGGGGTTGCGGATGAGTTTGTCCAGTAAGCTCACTATCTCCTCAAACTTGGGCCGGCTGTTCCGGTCCTTCTGCCAGCAGTCCATCATGAGGTGGTACAGAGCTGTGGGGCAGTCCATGGGGCCTGGCAGCCTGTAGCTCTCCTCTACCGCCTTTATCACCTGATACACACAGCAAACACACGCAATATATTACACACACTACACTTCAAACTACCATAGGATTGCTAGGAGTATCTTTGAGTACATATGAGAGCGACAGTAGCCTAGTGGGTGAAACACTTGCCTGTGAACCCGATGACCACAAAGCCACAGGTTCAAACCCTCACTTTCTACCATTGTGTCCTTAAGCAAGACACTTCACACTCAGTGCCTCCAGGGGTCTGTCTCTGTAACTGATGACTGTAAGTCGCTCTGGATAAGAGCATCGGCCAAATGCTCCCTTTACCCTTTAGTATGTGAGATTGTTTATGCTGAGCTTACAGGAGTCTAGGGGTCTCCTGAGTTAAATTAGATATTTTATTTCTAACATAAAATGAGTGTCCATTCTTGACAGGAAACACTCTTAAATATGGCATTTAGTGCACACCCATATTTAGATTTAGATTTAGGTTTGAAAAAAATTAATGTATAAAACGTGCCATATACTTTTGCACACTCTATTTGTGTCATATTTTATCCCAATATGTCAAATTTGGCACATAAACAGTAACTGTTCATTCAAGTGTGGTCTCTGTGGAGGTTTAATATTCACTTAAGAACTCAATAAAACATCATTTGATTTGATCAAACCTTAACACGATTGTATACACTGCTAGATAGACCTTTTTATATGGTAGAGTAACTATTTGTTTCCTAGGAAAGTACAGGACGTTTATAGTAAAGCAATTTATGACACACCATTGTCTCACAGGCTTAGCCTGAACAATGAAAATGTGATGCAACTGACCTTTGGTACAGCACAGCATAGAGCTCCCTACAATTGGTATCTTTTTAAATTCACAGCATAGTGGCAACTGGTAAAACTCTGCAAGTTGTAGACGATCTGACAATCAATTGAATTTAGTGACTGCTAGATTATAACAATTGTAGATATATTTATGATATAAAACTGCAAAGATATTCATCCACTAAAAGAAGCAATGTATTAGGCCTTACGTTGGTCACACCAGAGTACATTGGGAGCTCTTTTGTCACGACCCGTGTTTATTTATGGTTTCAGGAGACTTTCAGGAGACGAGAATGAACTACTGCATGAGGCGCGAACGCCGACCTAACATCCCTCTCCCTCCCTCTCCCTCAGCCTCTAACAACCCCTCCTCACTCCCACACTCACAGAAAAAAGAGAAAGCCAACACAAGAGCAGCTCAGAAACCAATCCCCGACGGCAGTCTCGCAGAGAGAAAAAAGGAGAGAGCGAGAGAGAAAGACAGCGAGAGAGAAACATAGAGAGAGAGAGAGTGAGAAAGAGTCTGCTCTTGCTCTAGCAGAGCGAGGAGAGATCTGAGGCAGCCCTCATGAAGGCATTAAATAAAACATCAAATAACTTTCTCTTTCCCAAGTGTGTGTGAAACAGATTAATGATGGAGAGGAGAGGGGGGATCTAAGGCTGGAATGAAGCCGTCACAGGCAGGCTAGCAGGGGGGAAAAAGGTCAGCACTGCTTGATAAAAACATGACTGGAAATTGCACCTCCTTCAGGGACACACTGAGAAAACTTCAGCTTCGCATCCTCCTTTTCAGTTTTCTCGCACACACACACGCACGCACAACCGCTCGCACTGACATATGACATGAACATCCACATAAAAGATAAAACAAAACCGGAGGCGATGCAGAACAGCGCAACATCCAATTGACTCTAAATGACACTGTATGCAATGAAAAAAGAGGAAGAAAGCTGATCATCGGAAGACCAATTAAAGACGGGGTCCTGTAAACAGCTTTGTAGCTCCATGGTGTTTGATGCCGTAGACTAATATACTGATACCCAGCAAAACCGTGAGTGCCAAATGATATTCTACCAGCTACACATTTAAAAGACTGGAGCTGCATCTCTTCCAGCAAAGTTCACCAAGTTCACTGCAGTCAAAACTCCAGCTTTTGCTTTAGTCGGATTCTTACTTTATTTTCTCCCCTGCCTCACTCATTCCTCTCCTCATGAACACACTGCTTCTTACTCGCAGGCTCCCCAGACAGGAGCAATATGATGACATGTATTACGATACACTACATCACAATTCAATATCACGGGTCTCATCCATGGATGAGTGGATGGACGGACAGACGGACAGACGGACGGACAGACGGACGGGTGGAGTGTAAGAACAGCACAGCATAGAAAGCTTGTTCTGACTAAAAGGTATTATGATGCAGTGTTTGATAAATAACTTTGTTATAGATGGATTTAAACCTTATTTTGAACACCTGATTGTTTTCTTATAGCATATTAGTTTTAAATCAAATGTTAGTTATTGTGATATAATGATGACTAGTATTGTCATTGCATGGCAACCAGTGTCTTCCTGTCAGGTCTTATTCGCCCAAATCGGGTGATGAACTGACTGGCGTCAGCTTTGGGCAGAATGCTGCTTGAGCTCTGGTCTGTTTTGTGGCATGTAGGTAGTGGAATATATGTCAGTAAAGAGTGTATTTCTGTTTTAGGTAGTTTGAAGATGTCACAAAATGTTCATGAAGTTTAGTCAAAACAGACATGAAATTATATGACAGTGACATCCAGCTGATTTCATGTCAGTATCATTTTTAAAGCATTTTTAAAGTGTGGGCGGATTTTTGATCTGTTCTTCAGGATATCATGATGCATTTTGTGTAGAACTATAAACATCACATAATATACCTATGCTTACTACTGGGTGCTCCACTATTGCACAGTCCTCATCTGCTTTTAATGTGACCTTCATCCAAACTG
Source organism: Hemigrammopetersius urotaenia (assembly GCA_037974485.1). Taxonomy (NCBI): domain Eukaryota; kingdom Metazoa; phylum Chordata; class Actinopteri; order Characiformes; family Alestidae; genus Hemigrammopetersius; species Hemigrammopetersius urotaenia. The sequence continues at coordinate 2,849,108 of JBBPDC010000035.1, forward strand.
GCCACATCCAATAATGTCAATTTTGCCCGGGATTTGCCCCCATTCCCAATCAGTTTATGGGCTGCTTCATATACAGTGCCCCCCTCTCTCAGCCTTCCAGTAGGAAATCACCATTCACATACTACTCACACACAGCTTTAAAATGGCCAGAGGGAGCAATTACAGCACTGCTGTGCTGGATGACTCGGAAAGATCAACTGGGACAGTCTCACCCAAAGCCGTCACTTGCCTCAGAATTTATTCGTAAATATAAGCTCACGCTCTGCTTGCAGGTAAAAATATATAGTGTAAAGTTAATCCTACCCATAGCTTATACACAGCATGCAATCTCTGTGCTGATGAACATACATATATGGCTCTGAAAAAGAGAGACCACTGCAGTTTATTTTTAAATCAGCTTTTCTATGAGTATGACAGCCATTCCATGCCAGTGTCTGTTATATTCCTATACACCTCATTCTGCTTTATGAGGTACTGATTACTGATCACTTGACTTGATTTCCTTTAAAAGTATGCATTAAAGAATATTTTATTTGGAAATTAGGAGAAATATTGTCAGTATATTGTTAGTTTTTAAAAAGGCAAAGCTGTTCAATTTAATACTTGCACCTATAAAAGATAAAACCTGAGAAACTGAACATGGTCTCTTATTTTTTCCTGAGGTGTATATCAGTTCAAATGCAACTCCATTAAATGATGCATTAACACGCACCCTATTCTGTGTGCTGTAGTTAGTGGAGCTGCTACACCATGAGGAATTTTAATAAGTTTTGTAATGAATCTGAAACTAAAACAATAACAATTTACAGTCTGGGCATATGAATATTTAAAGCCAAGCAGAACAATACCGTGCAAGAACATTCATTAAACCAAATGCGAGATGCTGTTTAATATCTTCAGCTTTAGAAGAAACTGAGCGAGTGCGTAAATTCTGGGTAGACGAGAACACTTCAGAATTTTAAACGCTTACAGTTTTTAATAAAACAGAAATAATCACCTTCTTATTATGGCTCATGGTTTATTGTTCACCCTGGCAAATTGTTTTCTCATCCTACTTCAATTTAGAGCTGTAATTAAACCCGACCCGATCCACAGTGCCAATCTAACTCGAAACCCAACATACCAACAATCCTATATGATAGATCTTAATGAGTTACCTTAGCAACAACCTGGCGTCATCAGAAGTCAATACATACACACACACACACACACACACACACACACACACACACACACACACACACACACACACACACACACACAC
>JBBPDC010000035.1:2850471-2861116 GCA_037974485.1 Hemigrammopetersius urotaenia
ACACACACACACACACACACACACACACACACACACACACACACACACACACACACACACACACACACACGATCCTTACTCAGAACAGTCTTATCAATAACCCAGCTAACTTTTCATTTAAATTTCACTTCCAATTTCACTGGTAATCAGAACTATTAAACAACATATTTGAAATCTGATTATAATAAATTATATGTTATGCTATTTCTAAGCAGTAAGCATTTGCTTGCTAAAATTCACAATATTAGAATGAATCCAAATGAACAAACATGTGTTTGCATAATGTTGAGGAAGCTCAGCATCTACCAGCCAAGACTTACTGTGTCTAATCAATCCTTCATTGAATTAAAACAGGAGCTGCTTATGGAACTGAACTAATCCATTTGATGGTTGGAATGCAACAAGAAATCTTAAAACCAAACCAGTATTCTTCTGCCTGTTTTCACCTAATCAACATATTAATGTTTTAGAAAACATTATACATTTTCCTATTTGCTATATTTTCCTATATTTATATTTACTTGGATTGTTTTAAGATTGCCAAGAATTGTTGCACAGCACTGAGATGTTAGAATCGTACATGAATCTTCTGGATTCAGTTTTCACTTTGTTTCCATTTCAGACTCAGTTCACTTTTACTGAACCGAGACCCTTTAAGTCTTAAACTTACGTCTTGATTGCTCATCTCCCAGTACGGTCTTTCTCCGTAAGACATCACTTCCCACATGACGATGCCGTAGCTCCACACGTCGCTGGCTGAGGTGAACTTCCTGTAAGCGATGGCTTCCGGCGCCGTCCACCTGATGGGAATCTTTCCTCCCTGAATGACAAATGTCAAAGAAAATGAGCACAAATTACTCTTGTCAAATCATCTTTATCAACACTTATCACTCCCCCATTCACAGCTGGGGGTAGAAAAGAACAGGGTGGGTAAATATGGTGACAGAAAGAATGCGGCACATAGATGTCTTTGCATTCTTCCTGCTAATTGGCTATCCTGGAGCTGCCATTCTGCAGTTCTGGCAGTGCCTCTCGTACGTTATTAGTGAAGCACATCTCAATTTGCTACTCCTTAGACAGCTCACACTCAGACGCACAAACACACACACACACACACACACACACACATACACACACAGAACTGTGACATGCCAAGGTGGAAACGATGAAAAGGGAAAAAATAATCATGCCGGCACCAATTACAGCAGCTGATGCTGAGCTACTAATTATCCCTCTTTCAAAGCCAACATCACTCGGCTCCATGTTTATTAATAGCTAATTCAGCCTGGAGCCCAACGCCCCACTGTAGACATGAGCTCCACTCAGCAGAGTCCCAGCAAAGGAAAATATTCACCTAATAGTATTATGACTACATGTCATTTGTTGCAATGAACTCAAAATTTCTAGTTACACGCACCTCATCAATAAAAGAGTGAGAGAGAGAAAAGGACGGAAGCATTGAAAAGTAGAGTGCTGGGAGCTGGGGGCTGTGTCGGGAGCTGAGAGGGTTCAAATTGAATTCTGACACAGATGGATCTGGAGTGTTCTCTAATGGCACGGGGGTCAGTGTGTTAGCGGGCTAGCATGACTTGGCACGTACGCGGGTGGTGTAGGCCGCCTCCGGGTCGTCCTCAAGCACTCGAGACAGGCCGAAGTCAGACACCTTACACACCAGGTTGCTGTTGACCAGGATGTTGCGGGCGGCCAGGTCGCGATGCACGTAGCCCATGTCGGAGAGGTAGCGCATGCCCGAGGCAATGCCACGCAGCATACCAACCAGCTGGATTACCGTGAACTGTCCATCATTCTTCTGCAGGATCAGTCATAAGGAGATATCAGACACATCATTTATTCATTAGCAGTCATCAGTGATATTTACAATAGTTTAGAAGTAAAGCTTTCTAATAATATAAAAAGAAAGACATTGCACTAATGTGATACTAGTACTCTATAAGTCTATACCAGTTTTCAAATCATTTAAAAGAACCTGTGAATAAAAAATAAGACATTTGACTCATGAATGAATGAGCAGGTTATGTAGCAGTTTCAACACTCTTGGAGGAGAACATTAACTGCCAATTCTATTACATCAGATAACAGATGGCTGCACTGGTGACTGATGCTGCGCATCCTCCCCAATCAGAGAGAGCAAGGCCAGTTGCAGTCTCTTGCATTCCATTTACATTTACATTTACGGCATTTATCAGCCGTAAATGTAGTTACGGATGTCTATGACATTGCAAAGGATCTATTTTTCAGTTGTCTGATAGGACCAGTGCTTAGATAGATGTGCCACTTGGGAGCTTAACTAGCACATATTTGCTCAAAACCCACAATCACAAAAATCCTAACTGTTTCCTTCTGATTTTGGCTATAACTATATTGTGCTTTTATATGGAAATGATTCAATATTTTGGCAAAATGTGTCTTTTAAAGAGAAAACAGTGCTATTAATCTTTTAATGTTGTCTAATATAAAGTTTAATGTCTTCATTCAGCCCAAAGTGAATAAGAAAGATGACACATTTGGCTGGAAAGAACTTGTAATTGGCCATAAAAATGAACAACTGGTGCATCACGAATACTTTACACAAAATAAAATATTACATAAAATAAGGAATACATCATTAATATCACAAGAGTAAACTCCAAGCTATTGAACAGTAAAGAATAAGTTATGAGCATAAAAAACAATTCAAAAGATATAATTAACTGGCAAAAGGATCCGAGAAACATTAGGCTTTAAATCACATTATTTGTAGTAAAACAAAAGTGAGAACAAACCTTTAAAAAGGTGTCGAGAGAGCCATTCTCCATGTACTCTGTTATGATCATCACTGGCTTGCCTTGAAGTTGAAGGCACAGTAAAACAAAAGCATTACTTTGAGTATTTGTCTTTATGAGAAAGTGCATAAAGTATAAAGGCTAAGAGGCTCAGTTCATCAAAGCCGCTGTAAAACAGTAAAAAAAAAAGTGCACCGCTAGCATAAATCTGGAGCACTTCACTGAGTCATAAACTAATATTATACTTTCATTAAGCTCGTCCTGATTCAGAGACCTCATTAATAACCTTAACGGCACGGACGTTTTTAAATCCTGTATGGGAGATTCACTGCCGTTGTGCTTGTTCTGCATCTGTATGCTGCGCACTCACTCTTAGTCACTACGCCCTCCAGGTGGATGATGTTAGGGTGATCAAACTGGCCCATAATGCTGGCCTCAGCGAGGAAGTCTCGTCTCTGTTTTTCTGTATAGCCTGCTTTCAGGGTCTTGATGGCCACGGTGATCTCTCTCTTCCCCGGCAGCCTTAGTGGCCCACTGCACACCTCCCCGAACTCACCTGCCAAACACGAGACAGAGTCACTGTCAATCACCCAAAGGAGAGAGAACACAGAGAGAGAGAGAAAGAGAGAGAGACAGATAGAGAGAGAGAGAGCGAGAGAGACAGAGAGAGCGAGAGAGAGAGACAGACAGACAGAGAGAGAGCGAGAGAGACAGAGAGAGCGAGAGAGAGAGATAGAGAGATAGAGAGAGAGAGAGAGAGAGAGAGAGAGAGAGAGAGAGAGAGACAGAGAGACAGAGAGCGAGCGAGAGAGGAAGAGATGTGCATTTCCCTTGTGCAAGAGAGAACAGGGCTACTCGGATATAAGCTGAGATCTGAAATAAAGGTTATATACTGTATATGTAGCAGTAAATGTATGGTAAACTGTCAATTCACTACTTTCTCAGCAGCTTTAGGAAGCTCAGAATATCAAAACATAAGGCATTCTTTTATTTTGTTGCTTTCAATACAATAGATGTGCCAGTTGCCAATGACTGGAGGGATGCAGTAAAGGTTAATGGTATGTATATCCTTAGCAATATTGTAACAAAAGCTGTTCAGCATACACAAAAAACGATGGGAAACCTCCACTTTCCGAGTGTGAGCATAACCTAATTGAAATTCTTCCTGAGTTTTCCACTGTTTTCATTTATTTATTTATTTATTCATTCCGTCGTGCGGAGCTTACTCACCAGCTCCTATCACACGCTCTATTGTGATGCAGGAGACATCAATCTCTTTAGCAAACTCGTGGACAGCCTGGTTGGGATCTTCATACGTGTGAGGATCAATGTAGGTACGCACTCCTGAGAATTTGACTGTGAGGAAAGACAGAGAAGGAAAAGAACAGAGTAACATTTCATCCCTTCTGCTGTGTAGCTTTCTGAGGAGGTTATGTAAGACAACATTACAGGTGCTGAGCGAGGGGGGGGGGGGTAAGCTGCCTGTCTAATTCTGCTCTCTGGGGAGATGTGCTCTCCCCTTATAACCAACATCCGAAAATACTGAGCACAGCACTGAAAGTCGACAGAGATTTAGGGGAACTGTGTACTATTCTGAATCGGATGGAGGTTTAATTTACGTGACCACTAGCTGCTCTGTGAATTCTCCTTCTGTTTCCAGCACTTCTCATTTTGTGATACGACTTGTTTGTGTTGTATTAAACAATATGTACATTTTTATGCGATTCAAAAACAGCACTCCACCTATACATTATGTGAATATGTCAGAATAACTAACGTGCATTAAAGTGAGTCCCTGAAATGACGAGGACCTGATGGCAGAGAGGTCTGAAGATGTTCAGAGATCTTCCTTTCCCTCGGCCTCTGTCTCTCAGTACTCCACAATATTCATCATCACAGGGTCCACTGAATTGTAATATTTGAAGTTGAGGTTTATTGTCATATGTACAAGGTACAGTGTGCAAAGCACAATGAAATGCTTACTTGAATACCCTCTTCACAGATGGAACATAAAGACAAAGCAGTGCAGAGACAATAACTAATCACGGGTTAAGTTGCATACTATGAAGTGTCAGTGCAATGTAAGGTGTCAGTGCAGTGTAAAGTGTTGGTGCAGTGTAAGGTGTCAGTGCAGTGTGAATTGCTGTGTGCTACAGTAATTCACATTGGATGAGGAACAGTATTGCACACAGAGAGAGAGTTACTGTGTGTTGAAAAGTCTGATAGCACTGGATAGAAACTGTTCCTGCATATGTGAATTGTACTGAGTCTCCGGCCGGATGGCATTAAAATGAAAAGTGGCTGTGCAGGGTGACTGAGGTCTTTCATGATGTTAACAATGGCATATTGTTGATACAGTGAAGGTAATGGCTCTCTGATTTTAGTGTGACCTTCCTACAATGTTTTCGTTTTATGTCTATGGTTAACAGGAGGCCTACTGAGATTTTGATATAAACAAAATAATGGTCCAACCACAAAAGAGAAAACATACAAACACAAACAGAAGGGAGGACATCAAGCAACACAACAAAAATAAAAAGCATTCAAATAATTGTGCTCTTTTTGTATTGAACCATGATGCTAGTCTTTGCTCTTTAAATACTAATATTCCCATACGTTCCAAAAACACGCTATGACTTAATTTATCACAATGGGAATAAAAATCTTCATACTGCACAGCCCTAGTGTAAACTGCTCTAAGTCATATTAGTATGACTTGCAGTGTGTCTTGGCCAGGACACTTCAGTAATGAGAAGTGTCAGTGATGTAAAGTGGAGGCACTCACTTTCCTCTTTCCTATTCATCTTGAGTGAAGGAGATTTCCAGTCAGAACAAAAAACTGCTCAAGGAGAGCTGTCATTATGTCACTTTAGCCTGCTTCTGACTGCTGCGGCCAAACCAGAGGACTACACACTCCTGCTGAACTCTGCATGAACTCTAATGTGCCCATCATTCTGTGTGTGTGTGTGTGTGGTGACTTACTGTGGCCGTTGTGGAAGTGCATCTTCTCCTCCTCAGGATCCTGCTTAGCCTTACTGTAGCCACATCGCCTGGGAAAGGAAACAACATTCACTTTTTATTGATCATCTCTGCAAGTCTTGCTTAAGCCCAGTTCAAGCTGGGCTGGATTTTCCTGGGGAGGTATTCCAGTTTCCAAGTTTGTAAAGATCTGTGATTTGAACTCGGTATGAACCCACAGATTGTTCATTCTGACAGCTGGTTACCTAGTGGTTAGGGCATTCATCCTGCGATCGTGGGTTTGATTTCCAAGACTGCTAAGCTCCTCTGAGGTACCCTCGAGCAAAGTACTATCCACACACTGCACACTGAATTTCCCACTGTGCTGTGGTGTGTTCACATATGACAGAAATTTCACATTCGGAAAGTAAAAACTGTGGAGTGACTGACCCAGTAATAGCAGTCCTGCTCTCAACTACTGCATTCTAACGGAATACAGCCATCCAGCCTCTGAACTGCTTATCCTCAGCCAGGGTCACAGGGGTGCTGGAGCCTTTCCCAGGGAAAGGCAGAGAAACACCCTGGACAGGCCACCAGTCCATTACAGGGCAAATACACACACAGGGAGGGCAATTTAGCATCACCTGTTCCTCACATGCATGTCTTTAAACTATGGGAGGAAACCAGAGTACCTGGAGGAAACCCATGCGGACAAGATGCAACCTCAACACAGAAAGAAATCTTGGACAGCTGCCCTGGCTGGCAATCAACCTTCTTACTGTGAGGTACCACTGTTACCCTCTGTGTTAATGGAATAACAAACCCTGCAAACAGACACAGCAAGGTTGCATTATAGGCGCCTGTCCTATAATCTCGTCCTGTTTCTATCTGGGCTATCTCTTGTTATTATGGGGAATTACAGAAATATTTCACCCCCGCAAACTATTCCACCTTTAATGTTGTTCTGGTCCTCAGCATCTGCCTTTTTTCCCTTCCTCTCGTTCTCTTTGCCCCTCTCACTTCAATTCTTATTCCTCACTTGTATGGGAGCTGCTAATTGAATCAGCCCAGGAAAGTGAAAGGAGGGCTATTACACAGATTGACAGACAGACTGATCAGCACATTAATGGCTTGTTCTGGGTTTCAGCCATACCCATACACAAAGCAGCAAGGCACTGTGTGTACGTTTTTTCAGGAAGTAAACATCCTGCCACAGTGCTTGGACATGTGTGCAGCACTTGAGTCAGTGTTATAACACAGTGATGGCTCCGGACTGGAAGGCTTAAACTGCCAAACCTTGAAAGAAGATTTTTCAAATCTGCTTCAACTGTCCCACATCTATCACACTGCCCCACAAGTAGCGTATGGTAATGTCTACCTTTTGCTTTAACAATAGCATGCAAGTATAACAAAATCTGCAAGACGATTTAACTTAAATGAGCCTCTGATGAGTCGATGGAAGCCACCTGAGAGTAGATTAAAGCCACTTGAACACACTTTTAAAAACCCAAGAGCTGAAGCCACACATCTGCTTAAAGAAATAGTGTTGAATCCTGAATACTTCTTCTTCATTCTGCTTGACATTTTAATTTCCATCATTTCAATGTTTGAAAAGTTCAAAAACATTCTTATTTAAATCAGATCAGATCAGATTTTCTATGCAGTTTCAGACTAGTGGAGCCACTGTATTTTAATATACTTTCATTTTGTAGGAGAAAAACTGCTTTTTAAAAACCTATTATATATGACTAAATAATACATATGTATGACATCATATATATAACAGTTCAATAAGTTTACTAATACAAATTTGAATATAATCCAATATTATATTGTGATATATTGTGATATATAACATAACATATTATATGTTATCAGCACCAACCAGCACTACACTTATCAAACAGATGATGTTTAGACAACAGCCCTCCAGTGTCCCAAGTGTGCAGAATATAGGAATATCAGTCTCTAGCACAGATATTTCTTTCAGCACAAGGCATTTCCCATTTCACTGCAACAGGGGCCTTTCCCACCTCTGTTTAGGCTGAAGAGAACAGAACGGTGCTGTTTGATTGTTCTCTGGTGGGTATTTTGGGCAGGCATTGAGGGTGTTTATGTGTGTGTGTAATCCTGCAGGATTTAGCTGCTCGTCTCTGGCCTCAGGGAGGAGGACACGCTGCTTTGAGCTGACTGAGGCTGGTGAGTCAGAGACTAGCTTAGTGGCGCATTCAGCTCGTCTGCGTTCTGCTTCCACTTTCGAATTGGACCCCTACCCCATCACTGAACCCAAGACATCACACACACTCTGCCCATGCCCTTAACGGAATTTTTCATGGCGCCCCACCCTGCTAATATCAGCACGAGGTCTAGCTGTGCCAGAATGTCACAGTTTGATCTGTGCTGATACATCTGGAGATCCTGCTTCGCCAAATGATGCTCCAATGCTGGGACTTTTGATAGGCAGGAAAAATAGTGCTAATGTAAACACACCTACTGAGAGACCCGGAGAGACAGCTAGAGATAGAAACACAGTAAAATACTGAGATGAATTCAATTACATTTGACTTATTTGGTGTTTTCCACAACAGATGTTGTCACAAAGCAGAAACGTCCACGGAGAGAAGAGCAAAGAGAAGAAACCGAAGAGCACGAAGAAGAACCACTGAGGGGAAACAAGCCTCAAAAACAGTACCCACCCAATCAATCAATCAATCAATCAATCACTTTATAATTATTATGTATGCATGTTAAAGCCCACTCTTGGGATAAAGCTCACATTGTGTAATCAAGCTAACTTTAGCCCTGTAATTTTTGACTATAACAGGTCGCTAGTGTAACATTTTATACAGGAAACCTTATATAGCAATTCTAAACCATTTTCTGCAATTTTTTCATTAGGCTGAACGCAATAGTTGCAAGTATTTTGTGCTGTAAATATGAGTGAAGCAGGGAAAAGATCAGTTATACCTGAGGAAAAATGAAAGGCTTGCATCAGGCAGAGGATTGAAGTATATGAAAGACTGTCCGGCAAGATCAAGAGGGGTTCCTGCGGGTCTACAGCACTCTGCAACAGCTAAAGCTACATGTAAAATAATGATATGTGCGTAGTGTAATATACTGTATGTGTTCACTTTAGGAAGGTTTGCAGCTTTATTTTAGCTTCACTTATATTTGGTAGTTTGGTGTCCTGTCAATTTATAATCCATATTTTGTGTGTGTGTGTGTGTGTGTGTGTGTGTGTGTGTGTGTCTTCAATCTTTGGTGTTTACTTTGACTTCAGTTGTGACATTCTGACTGGTTGCCACTTAGCTCATTTGCATAAACCTTATCCAGAAGGAGAAGGCAGCATTAGCAGGGTGTGTTTCAGTGCTTTTATGGTCAAGTTATATCTGTTTATTTTAATGTCACATTATTGCACTTTATGAAAAAGTAAATTCGTGGATTTGTTCTAAAAGTGAACTTGTCTATCTGCTGGCAGAAAGTCCTTTAAGACTTTTGCGCAGTTTTGCTTTGTTATATGAATGTGGGCCATCCTGTAATAGGCAGCGTTATACATAACAAAAAGTTTACACATTCATATCCCAACACAAAACATTTAGTTCTGTGCAAAAGACTTGCGGAAACTGAGTTGTGTGTGTGTGTGTGTTGGTTTACTGGTTAAGTAAGGGTACGGGGGGTTCCCTGGGTCCATAATGGTTAAACGAAACAACAATTAAGTGTGATATCGGTGTTCCAGGAGCAGCTGAGCTGGTCTTGTCAGCTGCAGTGTGGACCCCAGATCCCTGACAGGTTCTTTAACAGCCACTGCCCTGTGTGGTGCTGCTGCTCTGGACAGGCTGCCATAACAGCCTCACAATTGCAACCTCGTTGTTCGTTCAGGAGGGCAAAAAAGGCTATTAACAACTCTGATAGCTTTCCCGCGCCGGTGTGGGTTTCCCAGCTGCCCCCGGGACATTAAAGGTCGCAGGCGTGTCAAGGCTGGGGTCAAAATGATACAGTGATACAGCTTTAAGAGTAATTGCTTCAAAGCGTCCCGTCCTTCAGGTGCTATAACTGCACCTGCTTAAACAATTGGGCCTCCCTGGCTGCGGCGGGTAGGCTTATTGGAAATTCCGCCCAGTCCTGGTCACTTTGGTGGATCTTCCTCCAGCGCCAGGCGTAAATCTCACCCGGAACTTGACAGCGTCAAATTAGAGACTGTGGTGTGGTTCAAGGATGGAGGCTGAGAAAATAAGGGCTGCACTGCCACAGATGGCTGAGGCGAGACAAGCAGCCGTCCGAGCGCTCCAGGTTGTTGAGGACAAACAGGACATGTCCTTCAGACAGAAAATGGAATTCTAACAGCATTTTCTTGTCACTGCCTTTTCAGTGACTGAGCATTTCTTAGTGTTAAATCATCCTTGCTTGTGGTGTTGCCTGGGAGGGGGTTCTATTATCAGCAGTATAGGTGTAAGTCTTTGACCTCAGAATTTGATTAAGATTCTTTAACAAATAAGGGCTGAAAAAAATTACTGAACTATGTGCACTGAGAATCATTTATTCAAATTGCTGCAAAATGTAATATAATTTATTTGATCTATATGTAGCTAATTTTAAAGGTTCAAACACATTAAATGGGACTTATTCTGACAATTTATCAGACATCAAAAAATATATTACAAGTATAGCTGTTGATGCCAACACTGAGCCTTTATGTTAGAGTCCTCCCAACTCCCACATGGGGCAGCTGGTAGCCTAGTGGTTAGGTCATTCGCCCTGCGATCAGAAAGTCCAGGTTAGATTCCCAAGACTGCTAGGCACCGCTGAGGTACCCTGAGTAATGTACCATCCCCACACACTGCTCCCCGGGCGCCGTGTTCATGGCTGCCCCCTGCTTCACTTGGTGAATGGGTTAAATGTAGAGG
>JBBPDC010000035.1:2861125-2871345 GCA_037974485.1 Hemigrammopetersius urotaenia
TTCACTTGGTGAATGGGTTAAATGTAGAGGAAGTATTTTGTGCTGTTCACACTGTGTGCTGTGGTGTGTTCACGTATAACCGAATGATCACTTTCACATGTTCTCATTTGACCAGTGGTTGTTGTCTGTGGCACTGTTGGCATGGTGACAACTAAGATAATGGATTTGTTGTGTTCCAGCAACACTTTTTTGTCATAATGATTTGCTTGACTTTGACAAGGCCATGTGTTGGACTGGCATCATTAAAATGTGTGAAATTCAGCGCTGGAGAGTAAGTTCTTCGTCATCACTGTACTTAAGTACTTTTTTAAGTATCTGACCTTTAATAAGTTGCATTTTGCTTTTTGTATAAAATATACTTTTTCCCCACTGTGTTCTATAATATCATGTGAAGTAAAGAAATACATTTTCCATCATATCCAAAGAAATATTATGAACTTCCACAAAAAACATCAAGTCAATCATAATGCACCATCCACTACATTTTGTACCAAATGTCTGACTGTAGCTAAGAAACTGTAATAAGGCCCAGGTAACTCAGAATTAAAGAAAATGCTGCAATGTTGGGCAGGGTATTTTTAAATTAGAGACACGATACCCTATTAGTTTGGAATGGAGGTGAAACTTTATCTATTTCCTAAATTGAAGAAACATGAGAAGAAATATTGGATCGTTATAAATGTACTCTTGGTCCTACTCTTGAGTATATTTCATTTAAAAGGATATACAATCTACTACTCCAGAAAAAATAGAAATACAGCCCTTGTACTTCCTTTTGCGTAACTTGACCATCACTGGTAAAATGATAAACCTTCATAAAGTTGCTTTTATCATTTTCTCAAAACATGATGCAACCAAAACAATGTCTGCACTTGTCTGCAATGTCTGCAATGTCTGTTTCTGATCTTTACGTTGGGGCAGTCGGTGGCCTGGTGGTTAGGGAGTTGCCCCTGTGATCAGTAGGTTATAGTTTTGAATCCCAGGACCGCTAGTGGCACTACTGAGGTACCCCTGAGCAATGTACTGTACCCACACACTGTACTCCGGACGACGTGTTCCTGGCTGCCAGCTGTTTCACTTGGTGAATGGGTTAAATGCAGAAAAAGTCATTCACGTTCACGCTGTGTGGTGTGTTCATGCGTGACTATAAGGGGCCACTTTAATGTTAATAAGGACTTGTAAAATGTGTTGTTTTACTGGCTGACCAGTCTCAGGCTCTCTTCCCACAGACACACACTAAAATCAACACATAAAAAGCCCTTTATCAGCTCGGAAATGCCAAATGTCTGCTAAGGTTTGTTTGACCAATATGTAGAATGACTTATCCGGGTCATTGTCTCAATGAGACCTGTCCACAAAAACAAAGATGCCTGCACTCATTAAAAGCATGAAGGTACCTTGCTAAGTTCAGAAATACAGGACACAGAAGTGTGGATACTGATAAAGGGCTTTTTATGTTTAGCACAGAACGCTGTTTTTGCTCCTGCTGGTTCACTGTTGATTTTACCACAACTGTATTTCAGGCAATGTCCTCAAGCAGTCATTGGCTGCCCACAGAGTCAATTGGTGGGTTTATTAGTTGACTAGTATAACCCTAGCTATATCTATATCACACGCATAACTGAACTGACTCAATTGTTTCTCCTAGGCTAGCAATTTCAAGATATTCTTCTCTTTTACAAAGGTAGCTACAAAAACACAGGACGTCTTTTACATATTCCATTCAGTTTTCTGATCAGAATATCACTCCTCCTCATCGCAAGGCCACATTTGGTTCCCAGGACGCAGGCAAGCATCTCCTTTTGAAAGTATTGTGCCTGGGATGCAAAGTGGGGCAGGATGTGGGGGACAGGATATTATCACAGGCTTCTCTTCCTGCTCTGCCTTTGTTACACAGTGATGTCGGAGACAAATCTCATGCCAGAGAAAGAGTGGTGAGGAGTAGCAGGGACCCACACATTTCCCACCGAGCTGGATCTAATGAATAGACGCAGGGATGTGGGCACGCCAATAACCCCCTCTGTCAGCCCCCTCGGCCAGCTAATATGCAGGAGCCAAATAGATTTTTGTGTAGAAATCCATTGCCACAGATTATATTCGTTGATTTAAATATATGAGGCGGCCTTAAATAAGAAGTGCAGCATACGCTAATTACAAGAGCTAAGCTAATCAAAGCCCATCTAGGCGGTGAAAATGAAAACCAGTGGAATACATCATCCATGTAATAATGTTGCCTTGTTACTTACGGTGATGTAATATCACTGTGCATCTCTGTTCATGCTTTTATGTGGTGAGTAACAATGCAAAATTGTTGTGACACACAAATGAAACAACTTAAGTAATTTGGGTACCAAATAATTGTACTTTAACAGTAATAGCAATCAGAGTAAAAGGCAATGTATTACATATTGGGTTGTTTAACCATAAGGAGTCACACTAATAAAATGTAATTATGATATTAGATTATGAATTATATACTTATGAAATGAGTCACTTTTATATTCAATAATATTCTGGTGTTATTTACAATGGTTTCTATTTGTTTCCAGGTGAAGACATAAAAATAGTAAAATACTGTACAGGGGGTCCTCGAGATACGGCTGTCTCGACATACGAAGTTTTGAGTTTACGATGCTCACTCCCATAAAAACGTAAATTATTGAGACGTTTTAGCTTACGCTGTTAGCGTCCACTTACAGACTACGGGGGCGAACTAGTTTGGTTGCGTGCGGCAGAAGAATACGTAGTAACACGTATGAGTGAGGGAGTTGGCATCCCCCAGTACAGTACAGTGTATGAGTACAGTATTTTTAAGTCCTTTTCCTTTTTCTGTGGCTTAGTCGTGTTTTTATGTTCTACATTATGAGTTTACAATTGTGTTAGGATTAGTAAGTGACTTAGGCCAGGGTGTGTTTTGACTGCTGCCAAAATTATAAAACAGATGACTGTGATTTGATGGTGATTTTGACTTGTTAAAGTTACTGTATTATTGTAAGAACTTGTAAAGAGTTGATTTCTGAGCAACAACCTCGTGTGTGTGTGTGTGTGTGATGCAGACTTGCGCACTGAAGGAGAAAAGGCTGTGTTCTCACCTGCCGCTGAGGAGGAAGCCGGTGACCAGTGCCAGCAGGATGATCCCCACGGTAACCGCCACAGCGATGACAGGCACCTGGCCCTGATCTCTGGAGGCAGACACTGCAGAGACAGGAAACATCAGGAGAAGCACATACTCACAGCTGCACACTCCTCAGCACAGGTTAGCTCTTCTCAGGCGAGCTCTTTTTATTCATTTGCCTAGCTGATGCTCGCTGGAAGCCAAGTGGATAACCATGCGCCCAGACAACAATTCATAAGAATGTATGACTTCAAAGACAAGATCTCTATCATAGCTTGATCTAGTAAAATAAAAAAATACAAGTCTAATCCTACCAGGTGCCATTTTTACATCAGATCCCGTGAGGTCAGTATAAAAGGAAAGGAATAGTTTGTGCCTAACCCTTTTTCAAGGGAGCAAATATGTACTATTAAATTTGATTCATGGCCACGTGGCCTTCAGTAATTGTTGTTGTTCATGAACATGGATCATTCTCTTAAAATTACTTGTTAGGATTTGCTCAAGCAGGTCATTTTAGGACACAGGTAGATTCACGTTAATGACACTTGAACCACAGTGAAGCACAATAAGGCTTGCAATGTGGCTGTGGCCTGAATGTGGGATTAAAGGGCTTTATTACGCTTGGCTCTTTGACTCACAGTAAGGGCTGGTTTCAAATTCGAAGCGTCTGCTGAAGCCACCGTAGCCGGCAGAGGTGCGCGCTCTGATCTGGAAGATATACGCCGAGGACGGCTTCAGTCCATCCGCCACTACCTCCGTCTCCTTCGACTTTATGATGGTGTAACTCGTCTCCTGATCCTTCATCACAAAGAAACAGAGAGAGAAGAAGAGACAAGGGGAAAGAAAGAATCAAGAAAGAAAGAATCAAGAAAGAAAGAAAGAAATCAAGAGAGAATGAAAGAAAACAAGAGAGAAAGAAAGAAATTAAGAAATTTAGTAAAAAAGAAATCATGAAAGAAGAAATAAATCAAGATAGAAAGAAATTGAGAAAGTGAGGAATCAAGAAAGAAAGACATCGGAAGATATCGACAGAAAGAAAGAAAGAAAGAAAAGAAAGAGAGAGGGGTTAGGGAGTTACAGGTCAAGATCACTTTCATGCTGCGGTGGAGAGGCTGTGTCCATTAGAGCAGGGGGGCACTTTTCTTGTTTAAAGTGCCTCATATCAGTGTTTCCCAGGCCAGGCCACTGCACTGAGGTTGTGCAGGAGCTCAGCCACTTTCTGTGAGATTCTTCCTTTAAATAGCGCGAACAGTGCAGCGGGCCAAAGCCTTGGCGTGAGGGGCAATCCGAGACGAGCACCAGCAGCTTCAGTTTCAGCCTTTTTGTGAGCTTTTGTGGCTAAAGGGGAGATGTCTCTGCACCAGTCACCAGAGTCATACTGCACTAAACACTTCCATTAACACAATGAGGTCAGCGCTCCCTTAATGTCCTCCAGAAAAGAAATCTGATCAGGTCTCTCTTTTTCAAGACAAATTTTAAGAAAAACAATCATCCAGTTAAAGAGAAATGCTCAAACTCTTACATGGACCAAGATTCGAAAACAAATACAGATTTTTGTCCTCCTCTTTGTATTTTTATCCTCCTCTTTCCTTGATGACCACCTTACGCTACTACATAATACTTTCAAGTGAAAAATACACAGGATGTAATGAAAGTTGTGATGCAATAGGAAGAAATGGCAGGCAGGTTCATATTTGCCATAAAATGTTAAAGTTGACCCAGTTAGCTCCTCTTACTTAAAGAGAGACTTATGTCAAACATAGCTAATGGTCAAAAAGTTGCATTTGCTTCATGTTTTCTCAAGAAAGGCAAACAGTGGAATGTGAAATATACCACCTCACGTTACTATGTAATACTTTCATACAGTCTTCTTTCCCTGGATTTTTCACTTCTGTCTACACACCACCCCTAGCTGAATTCCCCATCTAGATAAACTTCCCAACATGGTGTTTCAACATCACTAGATTTCCTTCACTTCAAAGTACTCCCTGACTTGATGAGCATCTATAGTCTTTTTTGTTGATGTATCCATTTTTTTCAGTTTTCTTTCTTTATGCAAATAGAAAATCCATTTAAACACTTTAGAAACCAAGCATGTTTGCGACCAAGCAATTTATTTACATTTACGGCGTGTAGCAGATTCAAAGCGACTTCCATTCCCTACCTACAGGGGTCTCCCTGGAGCAACTTGGGATTAAGGGTCTTGCTCAGGAACCCAGTGGTGGTGCCATGAAGGTAGGATTCAAACCATGATCTCTTGGTCCAGAGACAAGTATCCTACCCACTAGGCCACCACCCCAAGAATTATTCCATGAACAGCATCAATGGTGTTAAACTAGAATTCAATTGATGTGTGCATTGGTTCAGCCCTCTTTCTATATGTTGTCTCAATGTCTCAAGTGTGTGTTTCTCTGATCACCTTTTCAAAGTACTTGATCTCGTACTCCAGGATAATGCCATTGGGCCTGTCCGGTTCCTGCCAGGACACAGAGATGCTGTTCTTCGCCGTCTTCCCTTTCTTTACCACTGTGATCGGAGATGGAGCTGAAATGAAGGGGAAAAAAGCCTTTGTTCATTGTTCAAGTGAAAAATACACAGGATGTAATGAAAGTTGTGATGCAATAGGAAGAAATGGCAGACAGTGTCATATTTGCTGTAAAATGTTAAAGTTGACCCAATTAGCTCCTCTTAATTAAAGAGCGACTTATGTCAAACATAGCTGATTGCTAATGGTCAAAAAGTTGCGTTTGATTCATGTTTTCTCGAGAAAGGCAAATGATGGAATGTGAAATTTTCCGCTTGAATAGGAAATACAATCGGGTGGGAAGCCTTGACACATACTTTTATCTCAGCTGTTTGATGAGAGATGAAACCGGCTTTGAAAGTGGCTTAGGGGGATGACACAGTTTACTGTTTACACAATCCATTTACCACATATAAGAGAACACAGCGTCTGGTAATAATCTCCCTTTCTTCACAAACCTCTCATCACAGACTAAGGACTGCGTTCGCTATTTCAAGCATGAAATTGTTTTATGCATACGCTGGACCATAAGAGAATTAAATCAGCCCATGTCTGGTTTTACCGGAGCTGTCTGGTCAAGGTGTTCTAACACACTATTCCAGAGTAAATGGAGGACTTTAGTGCTTCTATATGTGCATTATGATCACACAGGGTTGCGTTGTGGATACAAATGTGTCCATATATGTTTGTATGGTCTCAACTATGGAGTAGTTCAGATAAAATGTACACACATTTCACTCTAGGAGTCCTTGGGGACCCCCAGATGGTCCAAATTTTTGCCCAATGTTTTTCAGGATAGGTTGAAGCAAAACTCCAGACCATCTGGGGTGTCCCTAAGGACTGATTTAAGACCCAATGCACCCAATGCAAACATACTGACTATTGTAAGCTGTTCTAACCCTTAAAACCCATGTTGCCAGAAAAAAAGTAAAGCATAGTGGAAGTTTTCTATTAATAATTTCTCACTTGTAGCTCAGGGAAAGTCTGTTGAAATAAATGTTATGCCTTGAATTTGCTGAAATTTGTTTTCCAAAAAGGAAAATAACAAACCTGAACCTGTTGAAACAGAATGTAAGTCAAATATAAATGTAATTGATTTGCTAATTTGCTATGAAATTAAATTGGACACTCTGCAAAATTCTTAGGCAGGAAACAGTTTGTAGTCATTTATCTGGGCAGTAAATACACTGGATCAAAACACAGTAACAGGACAATAAAAGTGTGATTTGATGTCTGAAGGAAGCCCGGTACTTACTATCCAGTTCCTATTTTATCTAATCTGTACTTCATTAAATCAAATCAGGAGCTGCTGGTGGGACTGAACAAACCCTTGTGAGGGTTGGAGTGCAGTGAGAAGTCAGGAGCCAAACTTGTATTTCCACAAACTATTCTAATTGTACTGTAATCAAGCAATTAAATAGTACTATAAAATAAATGTAACTTTGACTTTTACGGGTTAAATTTTTCACTGCCTGCTCCCAGCAACCTTTAATTACTGTTCTTTCTGCCTTAACAGAGCCCTATCCTGTGTCTCCACACACAAAAAGTGCCGCCTGTCTGCAAGTGAAATGGCGAAATCTGAGCCAGCTGTGTATTCAGGAGCAGAAGTGTCAGACTGTAACCGTGAGATAAAGAGTATTTAAGCATGTCCAAATGATCCCCGAGGTGCCGATACAGTAGCCCCGCTGCAACAGCATGCCGTTTAGGGCAGCAAAGAAAAGTCTTTTCCCTCCTTCAAAACAAAGAGTAACTGTATCCCCCCCTTTCCTCAGACAAAACTATAATCATTCCTATCTTAAAAGCCTGAAACTGAATACTTGGCAACCCGATCTGCAGGCAAGAAGGGGGGAAAAAAAGCTGCTTTGTGGAGGGTGGCCCTGGCCACTTAAACGGTCTGGCAGCCTGTTAAATGTTTGACTTTCAGTCAAGCTGGAGACACAGTCTCTTTGAGTTATTGATTCTCAATAAGCCTTAAGGTGGGCAAGTGGAATTTTGATCTATATTTGTGATGACAGAAAACAAAAACATGAGTGGGGGGTCCAAACAAGCAAGGGAGCCAAACGACAGGGAGTGCCTCGGGATATAGAGGGGAAAATAATCCCAACGCTCATGCATACAGAAATGAAAGGAGAAAAAATGGAACATGGTTCAAACTGAAGATCTCCCAATGATAAGCCAAAATCAAAGACAGCTGGAACACAATGCAGGAAAAAGTATATATATATATATATATATATAACATTATATTGGTTGATATAGTCTGTTATTTTCAGCCCACCTGAAATAGCTGTACTGGCTGCAACATGTGTATTGATATATACAATGTTAGGCTAATGGTGCTTCACAATCCTCCTTTGCTTCTTAAACCAGCAACTTTTCTTTTGGAGTCCAAACATTCAGTAACAATGTACTGTAATATTTCACTGTAATATTCAGCATACTACAAATCTGTATAAACTGTGACAGAATTACACGGCTATTATATATTATAATGATAATATTATTGTAGGGTTTCCACCTCCAGTGAAACAACTTTTGCAATGCCGTTACAAATGCTGTTAGGCTTACATCTACACAAATATTGGATAAATGAATGCGTTCTGAAGGTTTTTGTTGCGTTTTGTAAATGCGCTAGATTGACTTTACATTGGCGTTAGATTAAAGTTAAACGCCAGCCTGCAGCCCAATTTGTAGTTTCATGTTTTTACCTGTTGGGGTAGTAATTATTCTGTCCAAAGTGTTTACATGTGGGTTGTCTTTGCTGATAGTCCTGCACTGAACCCCTATTCTTTGTTAAAACTAAGCCTCGACATTCTTTAGACTTCCGGTGTGAGGAGCAATCTGTTCCAGATACTCGCAGCAAACAGGATGCAAATGCAGTCAGCACCAGATTGCTTTATTTTAAATCGCATGTAAACACAAATATATATTAATATCTGTATGCTAATTGTGACAAGTACGTCAAATAAAGCCTATGCAACAAACAAAAATAATTTGTGTTGCTTATGTTAGCATATATACATACATACGGATTTCGGATGAATTGTGTGCAGCATTGGACGCTTTGATTTGCTCCAATGAAAAAGCGTGTTCTGTGTTTAGTCCACACTCACCTGACACCACGTAAGCCAGAAAGCGCCTGACTCAGATGTCTTAGCTAGTGACAATTTAACTATCCTTTGAGATCTGCAAAGCCAATACTATGGTACTTGTACTCTCGTTATTATATGTGCTTGATACCCTTCACTTAGGTCAATGCATGCATGCGTTAAGCACTAATTCTTATACGTATTTATAGAGGTTATGGAATTATCAAGACAGGCTAAATAAGGCACAAGCAGAATTCCTCTCCATTCCCGGCTGCAGCCACTCCGAATTCATTAACAGATGGAACACTTCTTGTAGAGGAAGTGTTGTGGCAGAGGAAGTGTGATGATGGTGCTCTGATTAATAACTCCAATTGGGAAGTGTTGCCATCCTCCAGTGTGTGAACCTGCTAACACTGCACCTTTCCCAGCAAGGGAGCCGCTAACACAGAACAGCGAGGAATGTCACTGCTTCCACACCCAGACGTGCTAAAGTTCCTTTTTTGGGAAATACGGATCACACGCTAGCAAATGTGAGCTACTTGTGCTTCGATTAATCACTCTTATCAAACTCGCCTCAAGCTGGGTGGAAGAAACACCAAAAGACTTTACTTTTCTTTGGCAGTACAACAACAACTCCAGGCAATATTGGTTTTGCCCCCTTTTTTCTCAGGCATACACTTGCATGTAATTTAACTGAAGTTAACGCTCTGGGCCTGCAGTTTGGGGCTGGGGAGGAAAGGTCATGGTTTCCAGGACGACCCTGCCTGAGTGCCAGGGAGAAGCTCTCAGCAGGCCATGTGTTAGTAAACAAGTGTTGCTGAGGGAGTCCTGCCGAGAGGCAAGATGAAAAACCTCTGGCAGAGCTGAGCAGCTCACCAGCCAAAGGCAGCGCTGAGATATGACTCCTGCCAAAAAGCTCCCAAGCCAACACGCGCCCTGCACAGCGAACACCGGCCTTCAACAATCCTGCAGCAATGCATTAGAAATAAAGGTCTCAGCCATCAAAGAGTCTGCTCTCCCTCAATACAAAAACACAAACATCCATCCATACACATGCACAAACATACAGCTATAGGGCACACAACAGATATACTCAAGAGGCATCATTGCTTTTTGCAACTTGCATGCTTACTTTTCATTGTCAATATTGTAAAACATGCCACAAAGGGTCTTTGTGCAAATGCCATGAAGACCCTTTCCAGGGCTTGAAGAAATTTTGCATCATTTAAAGGATTTCAAGGGATCTTTCTATAATGTTTACATTATATGAAGGTGCTTTACACCCACTAAATCAAAAGTAGTCCACACAGGATGCTCAGTCACTTGTGAAGATGTAGGAAAGTAAAGACCTATCCACTTTTAAGTCACATCTACACACCTTCACACACAATCATACATCTACACACCTTCACACTCACCATCATACATCTACACACCTTCACACACACCATCATACATCTACACACCTTCACACACACCATCATACATCTAC
>JBBPDC010000035.1:2885626-2895700 GCA_037974485.1 Hemigrammopetersius urotaenia
GAATATTAAAATGCACTTGGATACTTGTTTTATGAGAGAAGATATTTAATTGTATAATATTTCAGCTCTCTTACTTTCAGGCTATTCATGAGTGGGGCCAAGTAAAATATTTTATCTAAAATTATATATTACATTGTGCATTGTTTGAATGCTAAATAAAAATGTTCATAGTTTTGTAACAGATTCTTTTAATAATTTAATAATAAGTTTTTTCGGTTTTCAGTTTTTGGCTAAGTGTTTCCCCATTTTCGGTTTTCGGTTTCGGTCCAAAAAAAATCCTTTCGGTGCATCACTAGTTGACATAACAATAAAACCTCTTGACTTGAGTTACCTTGATCTGAAAAAAGGAGAAAACACTTCACAGAAAGGACTCTTGGTCGCTCACCCTGGAATCGAACCTTCTCGCTGTGACGTGACTGCATCACCATGCCATCGTCATTCAGTCTAGCCAAAGTAAATTATTTAGCCAAAATAATGCAGTTAACAGTCAGTTTTATTATTGTGAACTACAATCCCAATTTGTAGCAATACATAGTCGCAATATGAAGCGAGGTCATTATTCCACTCTTCTGCAGGCTGCTTCAGACAAAGCCGAACTACAAACCTACTTACTGAATGTGTGACACTTCAGCTTCTGCAGAGTATCAGAATAATGAGCTTTCAGACCCAAAGCCCATTGACAGAATCAGATACCAAAATGTGCTCTAAATCTTCCAACGAGCGTCATAAAGAGGAGCAGGCACACTCACACAGTGTGTGCTCCATCTCTTCAGACTGATCTTGTAAGGGGTTCTTGAATAAATGCTCTCAAATGCAGGGCTGATTGTTTCTTTTCTACGATGTTTGTTTTCACACAGTGATAGAACATGGGGTCATAGCTATGTCCCTCAAAAGTGCTATCATATATCAGAATCTCGCATATCCATGTTTTACAGTGGAAAAGGCAGTTTTCCTTTGTTTTGTGAGATTGTTTTGTAGTGGAAATACAAAAAAAGGGAATAACAACCCCCAGATTCAACTAACCATTTAGAAATGCTCAAAATTGGAGAGACAGTTTGGACTGTTGGAGAGAAAGAGGGTGTTCACAAGGATGCAAATGGAGATAGTAATGTGGTTCTGTCTTCTAAACTTCACAGCCAAATGTAGCCTGTTAACACATTGGCCACGCAAATGACAGAGAGAGAGAGAAAGAGAGAGAGAGAAAGAGACTTAATAGAATGAAAACAGATGGATACATCGAATGGATGTGATTATTTCTGGATATCCAAAATAATCCTTAAAGTATGTTTAAGTAGTTTAATATTAAACCCAGTGCAGGAATATGAACAACCACAGTTGTTAGCTTGGCACTAACAGGTGAGGAGAAATCGACATTACTGACTGTTGGTGTGATTCGCCTTGTGCCAAAAACCTGCTAAATCTACTTCTCAAAACTCATGTTCGTTTCAGGCAGTGTGAAGTGGCCGTGATCATCGATGGGGCAGAAAGACTGGTTGACTGATTTGCATACTGTGACACAGATTTGTTATCCAGTACTGATCTATTTCATGTGCACCTATAACAGAGTTGTTACATCTGAAAATTTACAAAAACCAAAACACACACACACTCACACACTCACACACACACACACACACACACACACTCACACATACACACATACACACAGACACATTCCTCAGCTACTCTCAGCTTCACTCTTTTCCTGCCCAATCTTTTGTGAGACTGCCTTCTACTGTTCTCCTCAATCTGTCACACACACACACACACACACACACACATGCACACACACACACACACACGCTGGGTGGTAACTCAATATCCACCCTGTGCTTCTCCAAAAGCAGGCAGTGGAGGATGTCACAGTACATTTGTGTTCACTCTCCTCTTTCTCATATTGTTTGGCTGTTTTCAATTTCACTGGCAGGTTCTGAGTTGTAACATCTCTGATAGCACTTTTTCCCTCCACTCTGATTTTACTTTTTGTGCAAAGCTGTTATTTATGTGATGCTCATAAAATGAGCTAGTTTTTTTTGTTTTCTGTCCTTTTGCTACACATGCACAAGTTATTAGGGTGGATAGTCTGCCTGCAATCAAATCACGTCCTTATTCGCAACATCTCTTTCGTTCTATTGCTTTTATTCGAGTGCAACGTAAGCAAAAGTAAAGTAAAAAGCCTTGAAAGCACTTCTTCAGGCAAAATGTTGTTTTATGTCATTGCAAAGTAAACAGTAAAGTTATATTCTTAACATAGAAAAAATCCAGTAGGATATAATACAATTAACTATAAAAGTGTAACGCAGTTAAGCTTAAGGTTTATAGCTTTCTAATAAAAAAATGTTATTACTTTGTATTTGTTGACATACAGACCCCATAAAATGCCTGTTGCTATGGTCAGAGATGTTCATTTTTACTGAGTCCAAGTCAAGTCTCAAGTCTTTGTGCTCAAGTCCAAGTCAAGTCTCAAGTCTTTGAGTGGCAATGTTTACAAACAGCGACTCAAAATGTGGGATTTTTGAGCTGTAAATGTTGAGCTCTAAATATTTAGAAGATATGCTAAATGGCCACGCCCCACGATTACAATTGGCTGTTACTTAGCAGGGGGCGGGATGGAGGATTTGCCTGAAATTATGTTAAATCTAAATGTTAAATATGTTAAATATCTTCGCTGTCGGGTGGAAACCTCATATGTCCAAAACGGCTATTTTTCAGGAAACTGAAACAACGATTTATATTCTAAATAAATGAATACTGTGTCATCAAACATCCCAAGCTATTTTCAACCCTTTTCATTGGTTAATAATTTCAAAATTTTATAGACCCACGTGGAGAATGACCAATAGTATCGATTTCTGAAAAAAAACAGTTACGAGGTTTCCGCCCGTCAGCGACGATATGTTAAATATGTTAAATATGAAAAAAAAATCTCTCACACTCTAAATGTGAAACTCCACAGTTAGATAGGGCTCGGTGACACCTTTCCAACGACCCTTCGAAAGCTGTTATAGCTGAAAACTGTTCACCTCGGACAAAAGTAAAGGGACATCGGGGTGAGGTGAACATTGTTTACAAGTCACAACACCCAAGTCGAGTCCGAGTCTCAGACTCAAGTCCCCATCTCTGGCTATGGTTACGATTAAATTTGATTGAAAAGAAAAACAAGGTAAGACAGCGAAAACAAATTAAAATTGCACTCTTTAAAGGATGCAATCAAGTAAATAACTTCAGCTTGCTGCTAGTGTTGAATACTTGGAAGGAAAATGGAAAGATTAGCATATTAAAATAAGGCACATTTTTAGACGCTTTATGGAAAAATGCTCAGAATCAAGGCACCACTGTATCATATCTCATCCAATAATAAATTCTGTAAATAGCATTACAGAGAATTTGCTTCTCTTTGCTCGCGCCTACAGCAGGTAAATGAAATAAACCTTTTCACAGGTGAAGCTTTAACTGTTACATTTGCATAGGAATGTTGTTACTTAGCAACCAGGATGACACAAATATGATGAAAAATATAACAACATGGGCATGGGTATCAGTGCAAGGGTGGGTAGACGGGAACACTGCAACCTATCCACTCTTGCACTGATACCACTCCTACATCTCTATTCCTTACACTATTTCCATTTTATTAATAAAAAGGACACAACATTATCAGTCTTCCTTATATTCAGCCCATACCCTGGCCTGAGATCAGGTGTTATAATCCCATCCAGCAGGTCAAATAAGGCCTTCCCTGCACTTCTGGTGCCACGAGCTGCCAGCGCATCATTGTGTGCTCCGTTTTGGGCTCTGAAATGTGATTAGATTTTGTCATGCTTGACCAAGATATCCGGCTGAGGATGCCCGGCTGACCTCTCCTCTGGCTAGCCATGGCACGACGTCTCCCCAATGTCATTGTGAAGGAGGAACCTGATGTGCTGCACAAAGGCTAACAGCTAATTACTATGCAGCAAACAGTGGCGGGGCAGGCAATTAACGAGCCAGCAAGGAGCTTAATATGCACTTCCTTAATAGAGGACAGTTCGGGATGAAAGCTACTGATTAATAAGCCTTTGTGTTTACTAAAAAAGGCCCTCAAACATGCTTTGATTGCAGAGATGTCCAATAATTGAAACCATGAGGCTCAGAGAGGAACTGAAGCACAGCAGGCTGGAGAAACCTATCATTCTGCCAGAGCATTCCAATGAAAGGGCAATATAAATGCTCTGACAAATCAATTGGTTACTAATTAGAAGAGGAAGCCGGTTGTATGACATGTACTAAATTAGTAGGGGGGAAAAACGGACATAACAGATAGTTTTCAGTGAATACACCCAGAAAGCTGCAGTAAATGAGGTATAGTGCACGTTACGAGAAATTCTGATCACTGGAAAGCCTGATAATGTCGGTACACTGGTTTTCCAAGGATACAGAAATAATACATGCAATAATAATGCTGACACCAAAATAAAGGATTGGAACAATAGTACAATGATCTGTTTTTGACTAACAAAAAGATAAACGTCCTCTTCCTATGTTTAACTTCCCCTGAGTCAACGCGCCCAAAAAACGAACGCATACAAATGACAATATGCAAGCGTGTGATTGGCAGTCCCCAATGTTGGTCTTTGTGCTTTGCCATTGTTGGAGCTGGAATTATTTATTTTCCCTCAACGCATTGTTTGAATAGCAGAGCGGACCAAGCCTGATATTCGGCACGGTAAATCTGCTATCTGAATTCCATTAAATAAATGACATCTATTTGGAAATCTGTTAATACCCCCAGTACAGGGATTTTGGCACAGATTTAATGCCTAATATGGGCAATAACCAGCTGCTCTGTTCCCATTTTCGTCCTGCATGTGACATTTTCATCTGGTTATAAACAGACAAAAATAAGGAATCAAGCATGGAATTACATCCTATACTGGGTACTATATTCATATGATCAGTATTTTTCTTTTACTGTATGTAACTGTATGTATCTTTTAATCTTAAATATTTCCTGTATGACATCAAATCCAAAGGATCATTTTTCTATTGCCATTCAATCATCAAAGCCAGAGCCATGTATATAAAATAAATAAGTAATGAAAGGTAGGAAAATATGGTAATCAGCCAGTTTTACCACAATCAAACAAAAAAGGACAATTAAATCATCATTTGCAATTATCTGCTTGGTAAATGATTATCAGCTAAAAGTTCATGATTGTGATAGCCCTAATTAACATTAACATGAATAATAACAATATTAATAATGAATAATACCAATAATTAACATTAATGTTGCAAATATATACAAAATATATATGTACACATTTAATCTAATAACATGATTCATTTGTAACATTTTCTCATAATGAATTTTATCAGTATGGCTCAGGACTATGAATATCATTGGAAAATGAGGATCCTAATTGTGATCGACTGGTATGACTTGGTATAAAAAATTATTCCCATTCTAAAGGACATGTCTTTGGGTTCACTCTCTAGTTTTTGCCAAATAACAGATCTTAGGGTTAAGGTTAATATCTTAGGGTAATTAATAGGTGGGTGGGTGGACTTGGTTAAGATTTAGCCTATTGTCAAAGCAAAGCCCTCAGAAGTGGGAAAATAAAATTAATACAACAGTTCATAACTTCAAGCATCTCTGGCATCAGTGCACGTTGATCAGAAAGCTCAGTTTAATATCCCTGCATGAGATCTCCAAAAAATGAATGAAATAAAAAAGATTAAGCAGAACAAAACATCCCGAAATAAGAGAGTTTCTCACTAGCAATTCTAACAATTACACTGTCAATGTGATCAAAAGGAGAATTTAGGCCATTTCTCTTGAGTCTTTGTGGACAGACAGAAGTTCTGTCTTACTCAGCATGCCGCTGTAGTCAGTCTTACATAATATGAAGAGTGGAGACACATCTTAAACTCCAGCTTTGATGTCATATTCATACACAAGTGCCTTCTGCAGAAATCAGCATGCACATTGCTACTATCACACCAAACCTTGTAACTCAAGATTATTTTATGCTATATTATAGGAACATTTTGTGATGAACAGACCAATAAAACCAGTCATAATACTATATTAAAGAAACAGTTTTACCAAACAACTAAAAAAAATGGAAGTGAGGTGACTATATCCATCAACCAAACGATGTATCCTTGACCAGTGAGGTGGGGGTATTGGAGCCTACCCCAGTGAGCACAAGACAAAAGGTAGAGAAACACACAGTCCATCACTGGGGGGGTAGATCCCAGTTAGCATAAATTATTAGCAAAATTATGTTATTGCTATTCATTTTCATTGACGTATTAGCAATATTAGCAACTTTTCAAAACGGCAAACAGTTTTCAGCTTCAGCAAATAGAAGACATTCATTAATTCATTCATTCATTCATTCATTTTCTGTAACCTCTTATCCTTATTAGTATTGGTGGTACCCAGAGTCTACCCCGGTGCCAGCGGGTGTGAGGCAGGGACTCAAGTTTTTTAGCTTTAAGCACAGCCCAGGTACGGATGTCTTAAAAGGCACATTTTGCTCGATAATGTCCTAGCTAGCAAACCAGAGGAGAAGAGTGTGTGGCTGAAGCTCTCAGATTGTAATTCTCCTACAGATCCACCATTCGCTTTTAAACCTACAGCTCTGCACATAAGGCTCCGGTGCCGCTGCAAACACATCGCATGGCGAGGCTACGACAACTGCTTACAAATGACCCCATAACACCCAACAGCAGGGCCCTGATTAGATCAACCCTCTGCCAAACAGTGACTACAGCAGCGAACACATCAGCTCTGCACTGCTCAGAAACATTAAGACTCACAAACTGAGCTGTCCTGTCACCGTTCTAAATTTCCTGATTATCAAATTCAGTGTCAGATAAGGCTGCACAATCCAAACAAAACATATTGCGATTGCTTTTGTGTTTCTTCACTGCGAATAAAAACACATATACACACACGAGTGGATTCTTAGTGTAACCTGGTTAAAACTGGACTGTATTGTTTTGCATGGACAATATTTTTGGTATGCAGATGGATGTGAGATTGTATTAATATAAGGTGGCGTAGTAAAAATGTCTGATTTCATCACAACCTTATTATTGAATACAGTGTCAGATACTGATCATAAAATCCAGGACTGGAAACTGGACCTAGATTTGAAGCTGGACCTGGATCTTTAAAGCTGGAAGCTGGATGAAGGTCTAGATTTGATGCCTTCATTCATTCAGACAAAGAATGTTAGTACCTTCTGCAATGTCCAAAATGAAAGCTAATACTGTACAATACTGCTAATTACATAGCCCTGTATAGTACGCAGATCTGAAATGCAACAGTGGTCCTGTTTTCTTCATGTTTTTCTTACATTCAGTGACTGGTCAGTAGAGCTGACAGATTTGGGGAAACTATGTATTTGAAATGTTCCTGAACAATACTGTGACTGGGATTTAAATTGAGGTTCAGGCCTGCTCACTTGGCCTAGACGTCCAGAATATCCACTTTTCTTCCTTGAATGCTGAAAAAAGGGTGCCAGACTGCCAGTTAGTTGTGGATGTGTGGTCCTGCGGTGGATTCATCCATGGGTAAATGGATGGTTTGTTCTTTGCTTTTTGATTGGTCTCATCTGCAGGCAGTTCAAAAACTCGGACAATGGTTGATAAATGATTACAAATAATTTAAATGATATTCTAAATAATTGCAGCTCCTGTAAATTCAAAATTGCAGTCTTTGAAATTGAGATTTTAATAGTGATTATGATTAGTCTTGAGTCTTCTATTATGTCAGTACTGCAACAAGACAATATCACAAACAACTAACAAACAAAATATTGAGCGGTCCTTGCGTGGGTGAGGGTTGTTTTGATGTGTGTTTTGCTTTCATTTTGCTTCAATAAGAGAAACCGATCAGATTTATCTTTTACGGTGTCATAAAAGGATCGTCCGCCTGTCAATGAAGCAAAAGGCTGCGGCCCCCCGCACCTGAGGGTGGGAGTGCTTTTTGACATCTCTGTGGCATCATCCCCTGGCAAGTGCAAGTGTGCCGGCGAGGGACTAGATTGAGTTTGACATTTCCTCCAGTAACAACTGACAGGAATGAAAATAGTGAGATCATGAGAGATCCAACTCTTTTGGGATGTGTTTTTCTAAGGTCCCCCAATGAACCCCACCAGGAATGGGCAATATATAAAGCTTTCTGTAATTGGTCTAAATCATTTTTTCTGTTGTGGTCCAGATGTTCAGTGCACTGATGTACTGTCCTGTTAACATGCTGCTCTTGTGTGATGCATCATGGGACCTGAAAATGACATTTCATTCCAATGTATGCTGTTGGATTCACAATGAAGTCTACTTGATTTGACTTGAAAAGAACGTTGCAAGCCAATTTATCACAAGAATGCTAACATATCATATTGTCCACCCTTAGGTCCAGGCACAGTTTCATTCATTTCAACCTTTCACTCTGTCTATCTCTTTGTCGCACGCTCCTGCCAGAGCAACAGCCTGGCACTTAGCTCAGCCCATCACTGCCCATCTGCACTGGCTGGCATTTTCTTTCTTTGCAAATGACATTCCCCTCGTTAGTCATGTAGTCTGAAAACCGCTAACTGCAAAAAGTACATATTACATTTTATGCATTTCTTGGCCTCCAGCTTTCAAGTAGTCTTATGCTTTGTAGTGGCATTGAGTTTGGAAGAACCCTGCATGTGAATCAGCTGTCGTATTGATTTGTCGAATGTTATTATAGAATTGAAGATAAAGATGCCTTCTCTTACTGCCTTCTTCATCAACCCATAAAAACTGTTTTAAGAGATACTATGGAAAATCTGCTCTCTGTCTATTCCTTCATGCCTGCATTTTCTGTTTTCATACATTCCCATATGAACAGCTGCACATCTAAAACATACATCAGTATTACAGGACAGTACATAAGCGATATCTTTGCCTGTATATGAGCGACTTCTCAGAGCAGAAGTGCTAACCTAGCATCATATTCGTCTATTATTTACAATCACTTTAATGGTCCTAGATCCAGCTCTTTTACCTTGAGATTTATTTCTGATTAATTCTGTCATACTTTTTAACAGAATGCATCTAAAACAGACCCTGAAATAGATTTATTTCTGATCAGGCATCCTGCATCTGTGGATAAACTCAGAGTTTGTTTTTCTATAAACAGAGAGCTTGAACATATCCCTTTGGGACAGAGAGCTGGCCACTCAGAAGAGATGTGACCTATATTCCTGAAAGGGCAGATGAAAGCATGCTTGGCTAGAGCCAATTCACATCCTCATCAGGAGACTCTGGCAGCAACTTCAACCAAAGCAGGCAGCAATGTTTAAAAAAAAAAACACTAACACTAATAAACTGGTCTTCATAGACACATTTGCTAATACCACTGTTATCTAAGGGCCAGAAAGTAGAATTCAGGAAACAACGCAACAGAAAATCAATGACATAGACAAACTATAGATATCTGCGTGTTATAATTGTGCTATTTGTACATTTTCTTTCACCATGTTTAACTATGGCACAATGTCATTAAGGATCAAAAAATACAAAATACAAAAAATGCTACTTACAAAGCCGTGAGGTTAACATTATAAGACTGGGAGCTTATGATCCAATACAAACCAAAAAAATGGTGGTTAAGTTGCTTTGGCAGTAGTGCCCTAGTCCACTAATGTTATAAAAATAGAGCTGAAAAACGAAAATAGATGAAACAGTTTTAATGCGCAGAACTGCTAGCTTGCTTGTATCATGGAGGCAGTTTTATTTGTATTTTGACTACATAGCTTCTGTCTGCAAGCCTCTCAGTGATCAACCTGAATATTTTTTCTCAATGTAATCAAATGGCAAAGGCAATGTTAATTAATCTGTTAATCTGTTATCACATGATCTGGACACTGCTGCTTCTCTGTGTGTGATTCAGTGTTGGGTTGCTAGCGAGTAATGACGGTGAAAAGAGTGGTTTTTCAAGAAAGAGGAACGCAAGGTCCTAAAAGTGGATATTGTGTGTGTGTGTGTGTGTGTGTGTGTGTGTGTGTGTGTGTGTTTCTCAAACATGTATGTTATGCTTACATGTTATGCATT
>JBBPDC010000035.1:2905468-2923175 GCA_037974485.1 Hemigrammopetersius urotaenia
TTACAGCCTCTCTCATCTTTTTAAGTGGGAGAACTTGCACAATTGGTGGCTGACTAAATACTTTTTTGCCCCACTGTGTATATATAATAGATCATGAAAAAAAAAATAAGAGAGCACTTATTTTCCCTATTCCCTATCCCTATTTTCTGTTCATGTTTGTATCATTTGCAGCAGTGTGTGTGTGTGTGTGAAATGCACAGGTTGCTATTCTTTTATGGACTCTTGTGGTGTGAGCTGTATAAAAAGAAATGCATCCATATGTGTTGTGAGTGCAGTAGTGTTTGTAGAGCCGCTTTCCTATGTGCTGTATTCCAGCAGCTTCACTTTTGATTCAGTTTCTGATGGGATGGAACAGAGTCACTCATGCACACACGCTGCTCTTAACATCACTACTTTAATTGTTGCAGTTGTAAAATAATGTGTTGAGTAGTTTGACATTTCCAAGGCTTAATAAATGATTCATATGTATTAATTTTACATTTTCTCCAAACATATTTTTGTTTTTGAATTTTTAATCAAGTGTGGTCAATATCCACATTTCCACAAATTACAAAAGCAAGAACCAGGAAAAAAATGCGGTCTCTTATTTTTTTCCATAGCCACACACACACACACACACACACATATATATATACACACACACACATATGTATACATATACACACACACACACATATATATATATACACACACACACACACACACACACTCTGACAACCAATTACACAGTAATATATACCAATAATTAGGGCCCTTCTGGTCTAAATTCTGGTATTATACTGGTGAAAGCAGCTGGAGTGTCATAATCCTGTCGCTAACAGCACCATCAACATACCAGGTACACATATTGTGTTGTAATCATTAAAATGACAGCCAACTAAAAAACCAATTCCATATTCAGGCTAAGTACACTGACAACAACTATGCTTCCCTGCATTTTACAATTTGCATTATTCACACTTTATAAAGTACTGTGTTTTTTAAGCATGGAAAGAATTTAATTTAAACATGAACAGAATAAATAAAATGAGTTAAAAATGATATGTCTTTTTTTTTTTACCTCCAATATAATTAACTGTAACCTAATACAGAGAATGACTATGAAATGACTGACAGAAAAATCAGCCTAAAACAATGAAACCGGTATATAAACAGTAAAACACAGGCCATGAGTGTAAAGTTAATAAGCCACCTGGGCTTATCTGCGAAATATACTCAATACGCTAAATTAAATGTGTTAATGCTTCAGCTCCCAGCTGTAAGTACAGCCATTAATAAACACTAATTATATATTAACAGCTGATTGGCATTGTTAAACCAATTTAAACTGTTTGTCCTATTAAACCTTTTTTGAATTCAAAATAAGCTCTAATGTTTTCATTGTCTTTTGTCTTCGGCTGGAATGATCTGTTACGAAGCTCAATTCATTCACGTTGGAATGTTTAACCACATGGAAGCAGAGGCGCTAAAGAATACTGAGCCCACCTCTAGGGAGCCCTCAATAAACAAAAGGAGGAAAAAGGCCGCTGGTCCCTAAACCTCCTCAGACACCTCGTGTGTAAAATGAAAGAAAGTAGTGACTGAATTAGGAGTCTAGTCTGGTGTGGATGAGCTGGTGACCTTGGCCCAGTGCTGCGAGCAAGGGACAAATCCTATTACAGTTAATAAAGCGGTAGAGGAAGTAACAGGTTGGGCCTGGCTTTAAGACTGCTTAAATACAGTCAGTGGTCTGCTGAACTGCACAGAAGTGGAAATATAACTCCTCACCACTATGACATGCTATTACCGAGTCCATATATCCATTAAGTTACTGTCATTTGATGATACTGTACTGACACGCCGGTAAAGAACAGTGATGCAGGTCATTTAAAGTCACAGCTGGAATATAGAGCAGCTTCAGAAGTGTTTTCCTTCTGACTTCAGCTCATACAAGGTACAAACCAATACTTAAAAGACCCATATCCTCCTTTTTATTGCATTCTGTTATTTCCCTGAGGTCTGCTTATGATGTTTGAGAGCGTTTAGGTCCCATTTTTACATGATAATTTTCCACCAGTCAGTACTGAGGACCTCCCTTTTGGTTTAATAAAACATATTAGCTAATTAACAAGCTCCTCATATGCTTTGCCTGACTATTAAGTCTTTTTATGTTTCTTATTAAACTGAACCCTCACAAACAAACTACTGTTGAATTTTACAATAAAACAAGTCATGATCTTTTAAAGTATCTGTAAAAACCCAAA
Organism: Hemigrammopetersius urotaenia; assembly: GCA_037974485.1. Lineage (NCBI taxonomy): Eukaryota > Metazoa > Chordata > Actinopteri > Characiformes > Alestidae > Hemigrammopetersius > Hemigrammopetersius urotaenia. The sequence goes on from JBBPDC010000035.1 coordinate 2,907,712, forward strand.
ACTGAAAAAAATCAAATGAACAGAATCTAATGCATCCCATCAGTGTTTTCTCCTAGACCCTCTCCTGAACTGTCATATATGTATTCCCTTAAAAATGATAATAATAGTGCTGTGCTAGACTTGAATGCTGTCTGAGATTTGATTTGGTTAAACTCGACCTTTTTCATGACACCACCGTCAGTTCAATTTCTCATATTCAGCTTTTGAACTTGTTGAAAAATAATAATTTTACACTTGGGTACACACACACACACACACACTTCCACACACAAACACATTTAGCTACTTTCTCTGGCACACAGATTTATTTGAAGATCTTCATTCATCTTTCCGCCAATAAAATATTTAAGGAAAGTGACATTAACATGAATGCTAACAGGCCAACCAGTGCTAATCAATGCCATAAAATAATAATTTAAAAAAATGTCTTGTATTGAACATCATTCAGAAAGCAGTCTGGCTTAAAACATTCCATACAGCTCCTTCTAACAGTGAGCCAACCTGATGTAATCTAAATAAGCAGAAACAAACACTTTAATTAAAGTCCGTTTTTTTTAAATTAAAGCCATGTTTTCCATGGGCACTTTAGGCAGAAGAAAACAGTAAACACTGAACGTGGATTACAAAGAAAGAAATGAAGTGAAGTGTCTAAGCATAAAAGGTACCTCTAACACCTTCGCATGGGAACGGCTATCACTTACAGCCAATCTGTCTTTTTGCCGAGCGCAGAGGCACTCTGGCACTTCAGGCGCAATTTAAAAACTGTCTTTGAACCATCACCAGCCTCCCCTCTCGACTCTTCTCAATCCTCGAGCCTCCTTTCTAGAGAGTCTCCCGCTGAGCCGCTCTCTCCGGCTCCCTCTAAATCCCTCACCTCCACTGGCCCACCCCGCTTATTTGCAACCGCTTCTCTACCTAGCAAAACTTCAATTCTCCCAGTGTGAGCTCTTGTGAGCCTGAAGCACAAATTTACCCACGCACTTCTAACTCTGCTGGCACCTCCTTTTCTCCATCGCTGTAGATACTGCACCATGCAGAGAGAGAGAGAGAAAGAGAGAGAGACAGAGAAGTCGAGCCTGGACACAATAACTAGTCATTATCTTCCATTTCCCAATGACCATTACTCAGACACCTGACTAAGCTCTGTCATTGAGGCCTACCATTCAAAACGCGAGGAACTACAAGGAACGGATGAGCGCGGCTAAAACTGACTCCCTGTAGTTTGAAAGTATCGAGAGGAAGCCTGTGTGTGTGTGTGTTTGAGGGTTAAAGCCAGGGCATGGAGAGGATCATCTATTGAGGGTCACAGAAATGTCTTTTCCCCTTCGGTTAGTTGGAGGAATAAAGGACAGCGGTCGGAGCCGGAGGAGCCCTAGGCCAGCACAAAGCCCGGATTTAGCTGAGCTGCTGTAAATCGCTTGGTCGATTTGGCAAAGCTGGGCTCAGCCGGGTGCTCCGACAGTGGTTAAAGGGGTGCAGAGCAAGTGCTGAAAACAAACCATTCCAACAGAATTTTTTGTGTTAACATAAGGTTCAACTCTCCGCGGGCACTTTTGGATGCACACTGTAAAGCATTTCTGAAACAGGCAGACTAAGGGTAAAATGGAAATCACAATGAAATAAACGTATTTCTATAAAAAAGAAGCATTTAGTTTCAGATAAAAAGCCATAAAAGTTAGATGCAATGTTTTCTCAGGAAAGCTATTTAAGAAGGGTCAGTAGGAAAACCCAAACAATCGGTAAAATCAAATGAATAATGTAGGACAATGCCATAATGGGTTGACATCTACTAGTTCTTTGAGATGAAACCAGTTCTCAGGGTCACCCAGTTGGTCCACATTTCTGCTCCATCCTAAATGACTGCGTATACAATTGGAGTAAAAATGAATCCTTTGCAGGACCCTGGATGCTGGTTTGAAGACCATAGTACAGACTCGACCAGGAAATGAATGGATCTTTGCTCAAAACCCACAATCGTCAATTTATTACTTGAATTTTGTAGAGGTTATGCTTAATTTTCTGTGGTAAATAAGTTAAGGCAGGTTGTAATGTATCTGAATGTTGTTGCTACACCAATATATCAATATGTCACAAATCTGTTCACTGTCCTGGGTTGATTTAAAAAAAGAAAAAAAGTATTACAAATCCAAAGGGCCAGTTTGGCACATTAAGGACAAATTAAGTCATTCATGTTGTGACTTCAGTTAATAGGTGTTGGTAATGTGAGTCCATGTGTTCATCTAGATTACAAAGAACTAAAAAGAAAAGCTAGTAAATATCAGGCCACTGGCCAATGTGGCTGCTGTGAAACCAGACACCACCAATAAAAAATCATAATCAGCTCTAGCTTATTATGAATGTTTTTATACTCTGTTTATCAAGCTCTCTATAATTTTTATTTTTTTTATCTATATTTTTTATGATACGTGTATCTGTCATCAGTGGTCAGAAATAACACAGTAGCGAAATTTATCATGTAAATGACAGCGATAACATATCGTCCTCCTGCCCACCCCTAATGCAGCCTTAGAACAGAGCCAGACTGTCTCCCTGAACAGCTGCTGGGCTACACACTAATTTGACCCAATTATACCAGAGACACTGTAATCATGCAGTCAACCAAAGAGACTTATACACCAGAGCAATGTGTCAGTGTGTACCAAAATGAAGTTCAAAGTACAGCCTGGTTTAGAATTTGTCACCATTGCCGTTCTGCTCTTTTTTAAATAAAATGTTTGTTTTGTTACAAATGCGACACGCATACTGACTGAAGACGATCCCTCGTTCGTACAAAAATATGCATTCTGAAGGTCACCGAAGGCAGATCTGAAAACACACCACTGATTCAGCCCAGATTTCAATCAACACTGTTTGTTAGCACTGTCTCTCTATAAGGATCATTAGCATCGTATTCAAATCTCATTTCCACATGAATAATATATATTACGTCAACACAATTATTGCCGAATATGAGTAATCAGAAAATTGTGTTGATGTGACATATTTTATTCATGTGGAAATGATTCAGTGCATCACTTGATGGTGCAGATTCAGAAACAGATTCTCTGTTTTGCATTTGTATGACAGTCAGCTCTGCAATCGTCTGGTTTTAAGCATTAAATGCATATAGTCCATTGTCTCTTCCTCTCAGACAAAAAGTTGCAGACAGCAAGACAGGTCAGAATTCAGCCTTTCAAGCACTTTTCCCTTCATCCATTAAGAAATCTTTTACAGCAAGCTCTTCATTCCAGCTAAAAAACTTCTCAGCCTAACACCGCCGACCGCCTGCTGCCGAGCCACTTTGATGTCAATGAGCGAGGAAAACACTTCGACTGCACAACTTCATCTCGAGTGACTTGAAAAGAAGCTGCCTTGGCTTTATTTGGCACAGATTTACGTCTCTCCACATGTGTCATGCGCTCGATATCACGCGAGGATGTCTGTATCCCCGTGAGAATGGAGGGATAGCGGCCTGCGTAACAGGTGTGCCAGGAGCTGTGAGAGCGCATTGTTGGGGCTGCATTGTTGCGGCGGAGGGCAGGTGCAGGTAAACACAATGCTGGGCCTCTCCCTGCACTTCACAACAGGAAGCCGAATTGAGCCGTGACAGCGCACTGTCAACAGCGACTACAGGCTGCGCGCATACCTAACAAAGGCCGCTCCGCACCCGCAGGGACCGCTAGAGAGAGGAGCCGTGAGGAGCAACATTCACACAATACTGGCACACAACGCAGCCAATAAACAATACTCGGGAAGTGGCTAATTCCGTTTGGAGTGAAAACACAGATGCTGATCTAAACATAAGGCTTTTCACGACATTCACGGAATTAATATGAACAGAAAGCAACTTTTGACTGTAAATGGACATAATAAAAGCCTTCACATTGCATCTAACCCTAAAACTCGCCTTTGTCTCATTAAATAAAAATAAACAGTTTGGACAATGTGAACTGGACACTGTGTTGGTCCACTTTTTTTCATTTTCGTCCCAAAATTGTGCAAAAACAAGCAAACAGATCCTCACATACACACAGTTCGCTAACAGATGGCCCTATACATAATGGTGTGCGCTGCTTTGTTAATGAACTGTACCGGCACACTGGGATACAGTGACGTCATCATGGCTGGATGTTGCGCTGATGATGTCCTTTGTTTTACTGTGAATTACAACTCGTCTATGACTTGCTAACCACAAAAGCACAGACGGAAACCAAAAGTGGGGCATGCTTTCATCTCATGGCTTTAAAATTGGTTTAACGGCTTTGACCTGCACGTTCGCCAGCCTAGCAGATTTCTCCTCCATATTGCTTTACTTTTAAATACAAACAAAGCAAATGACAGTTGTGATGATCCCCTGTATGACAATGCCTTATTATTGAGAACTGATTAGATTCACCACGTGATATTAGAACAAATAATTTAGTGTCTTCCGTCGTGTCCCTTTAAGAACAATAGAACTCTCTCCTTCTCTCTCTCTATCCGATGTGTGCATGTTATATTATTTTTCACTATCTGTCTTTGAGATGCTGAGACCTTGAGACGTTATCCTCAGCCATTAATGCAGTGCTCCATGAGAAAGTGTGTGTAACTCACCCCATTCTTCGGGTAGGCTATCCATCCTAGGTCACCCATTACAGAGCGAGAGTCCAGCAAGTTCACTGCAAGAGACAAGAACACAGGGACAAATTATTAAGCTGCTGCAGGGCTTCAGCAAAATTTATACTCGTATAAGCCATTCATCTACTACAAATCATAATTTTCCATCCAAATGACAATAAACCTTCTTTGTTTTGCAAATGAATGGACATCTATTGACACCTTGAAGACATGCATATGGATTTACACTTTACGTTTTATTCATTTCGGCTAATATAATAAATACCTAATCATTTAAACCAGTTACGTATCATACATTCGTTACAGGAATGGGTGACGAAGGAAAAATACAATACAAGGCTTGATAATAGACAAAAAAAGCCACATATGAAAAATACTATCAAGAAATATGAAAACAGTGATTATACACAATCATCCCATTTATACTTTCATTGTGATGGAACCTGCTGTGAAGGACTGACGAAAGCCATGTTATGGTCAAAATGTGTTTTATATTTTTTTATGTAAAGTGACATAAGATGATAATGATAAATAGCATCATATTATCATATAGTGATAGTCATCATACTTCCCATCCCTAATTTATACATATTACTAATAATGCATTGCTGATTAATAAACATGCAGTTTACTGTGTGATCTAAGATGACACAGTGTGAAAAAGAATACAAAAAATGTCTTTTTTTTTTTTTTTATTGTACTGGTTAATCTGCTCGCAAGCAAATATACAACTCCTTCTTATGGGCAACTAAAAATGTGTGCAGTGTGTGTGCAGTTCATGCCAAGGCATAGACAAATGGTGCCATTTCATTATCAATTCACCTGTGCAACTATTCAAATTACCCACTGCGGTCTTGCTACAGCTGGCGTATTTTTCCGAATGGCTCTCGCTCCCGCCATAAAATATAATTAGATGACCTTTGGAATCGCGGTCTGACTGTCAGTGAATTGGACTTTAATCAGAGGTTACACGGCTGCACCGTTTAGCGAATGAGAAACCACTTAGGGAGGTTGGCAAGCAGCTCAATAAAAACGCCTGCCTATAGCAAACATAAAGTTGTACAGGAGATGGTGGAGGGAATGCGACACATGGCAGATGGACCACTGAGGCAGAATCAGACTGCAAGTTCAGCTGTATGAGGCAATGCAATCAGAAACCTACTAAAAATACAACAAGCATAAAGCAAACTGTGACTGTAACTCCAATAGGAAGTATAGGAGGCCACTAGAACTGTACAGGTTTAGCCCAGGTGTAAGTGCAGACTCGAATGCTAATAAAACAGGAACATTCAGTCTTCGATGTGTAATACATTATCATATTATCTACTATTTAAAAGCAGTGTGAGAACTGAGAATTTCCCATTTAAAGTGCTCTAAATGGGTGCTGCACTTGAATGCCAGCAACATTACTGGTGTACATTGTTCTACTTAAGAAATATGTCCTGGGGAGAATCACATAGATCTAATTAGGACAAAAGCAGAAGTATAAAGTGCTGAACTAGATCACGCTAGGGAGGTTATGTCCATCCTACGGCGAATATGAGGAGAAAAAAGTCCATCATGCAATATTCTGTCAGAGCTTTCAGCTTTAAGTGAATGATAATAAGCAGCTGGGGTGTGATGGGCTGAGCTGTAAGAGACAAAGAGAAGGGCAAGCAGCCGTGGCCAAACAAGAAAAAAACAGCCCATTCCTTTATTCTGATGGGGACGAGATTCGGATAAAGGGGCGAAGTAGCTGGCATGCTTGCTGTATTTTGAGAAGAGCAGAAGGGTTCAAATTGCCTGGAAAGGAACAAACGATCTGCAGAGGAATGTATCTGAGGAAAAGGTCCGAATGCAAATGCGCAAACTGTGATTGTGTCCTCGTCCGCTCTCATTCAGACGAGCGCGGCAGATCGGAGCAGAGGTCACGGCTCTGCGAATCAGGGAGTTTGTTAAAATTCTGCAGGGGTGAAACCAGAATGACTTTCAAGGAAAACGTTTATCCCGCCTCATCTGCTGCGCCATTGTGGGTGCCGATGGAGGCAAGCAGCCGCCCCGTGGCCCGAGATTCATTGTGCCATCTTCAAGCCTTGCAATCAATCACGCACTCCGAATACCTGTCACGCATCGTCCATATGCTGACTCCAAGCGCTCATTTGAATATTTACATATTCCATAAGAGAGAGCGCTTTGACTAAATGACAAATTGGGTCGTTGGGCACAATTTCGCCAGCTGTGGCGAGAACAACCCCCAGCCCTGAAATGCACACAAGGACAAAAATGTTCGAAACTTTTAATGTATATTAATGTAGTCAGATCAGAACCCCAAGTCATTTAGACCATTTCTGTCCCACCATTCATCACAAAAGGCCCAGATAACTAACACAGCACCTGGTGTTCCCAAACAGTGTTAAAAGAATCGTTCATTCACTCATTTTCGGGAACTGCGAAACCCTTACTAGGGTCGCGGGTTAAAACAATACTACTAATAACAATAAACGATGAAAAAAGTGATATTACATTACAACAATGGTTTGTTGACTTGCTGTTATGCGTAACTGTGCAAATCAACTGAGCGAGTGCACTTTCTCCTGCTTTAAAAATGCAGCACTGCACAACACGCTCTCCTGCACCAAGCTGGAGAGAGGAGCGTATGCGAGGCTGCTGTATAGTTGTGCAATGCCGAAAATGATGCATAGATGTCAGTGTGTGGCACATGCTGACAGAAACAGGTCTTTGAAAACTGAGGCGCCTTTGCCTTTGTCTCATTCTTCACTCGCGTATACTGCTGATGGCCATATTTCACACACACATTTTCATACTTAACACAAAGTCAGCTGTTTCAGGAGAAAGAGGTTGATTATGATGCAGAAATATTAGCACACACATACAAGCCACAAAAAAGCAACAAAAAGCTGTGCATATGTATACACAGACACAAAAACACACGCACGCACACACCCCCACACACACAACCTCAGGAGGATTATCATACCAACTTAAATTAATATATAATTGATAGAATTATAGCTATAATGAATAATAAAAAGAAATAAATAATTTAATTTTTTTTTTTATATTATATAATCCACTTGAGGTCACGAGGCAAACTGTCAGAAATGGAATCTCAAAGATTTCAAGTTTCCTGAAAGTTGCAACCACTCAGACTTGTGTGTGACTAGCTGATATGACCCCCAACTCCACAAGTTCAACATAAAGAGAGAGAGAGAGAGAGAGAGAGAGAGAAAGAGAGAGAGAGTAAGAGAGAGTAAGAGAGAGAGTGTGTGTGAAAGAGCAAGAGCAGAATATTCAATCAAGCAAAACGTACTGAATACCTGCAGAGCTGAATAAACTCTCACACTCTTCATTACCTGTAGGACCCTGATCTAGACTCTACAACTATTATTGCACCTTTATATGTCATTTATATCAGTATATGTCTTTAAATGTCACGTTATGCTGCGCCTTTCATCTTAACTCTGAATCAATAACTAGGGTTTTGATTTGAGCCCTTGATTGACTGATTGACTGCTTGCTTGATTGATTAACGGGTGAATTGATTACCGTGGGCTTGGCTGGTGTTATTCCAATACTGGGCACTTACTCTGATGCACACAGAAGCTCTGCTGATAAAAGGCAGCAGTTTCAACACCAGTTTCCTGGGCATGATTAGCACTTATCACTCTTCAGAGGGGTGTGAAAGCCAGACACAAATGCCTGTCAGGGTTCATTTCAAGCCATATGGAGATAACATGTAGTGACACAAGTGGTCACATGTAATCACATGTTAATAAAAAGGGATGCCACAGTGCTGTGTGGGTTCTGGGGCCAGGAGGTGGTGACAGGTAGATGTTCTCTGCCTCTTATAAGCCACTGTCACTGACTCCTGATGAAGAGTTTAGAATTAGGAGAGGATTACAGCCACATTTCAGCACTGGGTGCAAGAGTAATGCTGCATTATAAGTGACAGCAGCTACATGTGCACCTTCAAGTAAAGCCACACACATCCCAAACTACTGCAGCAAATGTGCCCAGACACTTTTTAGAGTACATTTATACTATTTATCATTTAAAAATCGTTTTTTTTCTTACCTTCGTTGCTGGGAATACATAGGGTCCGCAGTACTGAGAAGCTGGAGAGGAGAATCCACACTTTTGTGATGAAACTCCACGGAGGAACCATGCTATCGGGGAGAACAGATCACTGAGAGGGAAAATGGTTCAAATTCGTGTCGAGACAGGCGTACTGAAGTTCAGGTTCAGTAGCGAATCCCTCCCGTGTGAGGCGTTTTCCAAGTCATGAGCGTTACTGAGCAGAAGTCTGTGGAACCGCAGGAACATGTGAACAACGAGAGACGAGCAGGTCGTTCTGGAGCTATCGAGCGTTGTTTTTTTCTTCCCCACCTGTATTACAATAGGCCCCGCCCTTCCTGCGCTAGCATTGGCTAATAGAGTCCAGCCTTTTGCATTGATTGGCTAATAATCTTGTTCATTGTGAACCACTAGCCAATCCTTGAATAAAAGCCGGGACTTGACTGAAAACGGGTAGGAAAAGTGGAAAAGAAGCTGTCAGATGAAGCCCCTCAGATCTGAGTTTGATGTTTTTAATGTTTTGCAACAACCGCGTGCATTTTATAGATTTATAGATTATATATTTTAGAGAGACAATTGATGCTAGGATATCGTTACACCGTGCACGTCAACTTCTCTTCATGAATTTTAATTGGCTTGGCTGGCCACTCAGCCCAGCCCAGTGTTCACCAACCTGCAGTTTAAATCATTCATTTAGTAATATCGCAAAAACATAGGCCTACGCAGTTTATGGCAGTTTAGATAACCAATTAGCACAGAAGTAATACGGAGTGTGTCAAACAAGACTGCTTTCTGAATAAGGCACAATACACAGCAGCCAATCAGAGCAGGGATCATTTGCATACATCAGTTGCAAAGGCACAGTAAAAGCAGCCTGAATTTAAGGACAACAGAAATTGGAAAATGGTGGCGTAAAAACCAGTTAATTGGAAAAATGAAGGAATAACCTGCTTTTGCAACATAAAAATGCTCCAATGTAAGTGGACCTCAGGGGGGGAAAATTAAATGCATGAAAAATGAATAATATGGGACCTTTAAGCCCAATTCACCACAGTTGTCTGAACTAAGTGAAGTCTTTAGAAGTCTTTCATTAAATAGGTAGGGTGTGATTTGGGTAGGAGATGGTATCTGACAGAACATTAACATATCAGAAGAACCCCATATTAACACAATGAGGGTAAAAAAAAAATGAATGTACTATTATATATATATAGTTTTTTTTTGTTTGTTTTTTTTTTGCTCCATTCATCAAGAAACGCTAGCCGAGGTGACTGCTAATTTAAAGTCTTGTAATAAAAACAAAAATATACAATAAACAACAAAAATGGAGATCTTTTTATTCCAATCACCACTAATCCTGTAAGGTGGAATATTTAAAGATAAATAAATAGCTCATAGTTTCCTCCAGGAAGAATAAAGTTTTCTGATTCTGATCTTTCATTTGTTATAATTGATCTGCTCATTTAAAACATCTGTTCATATCGTGGTGATTTTTGTGGTCATAAAGTAGCCGAGGTGGTCTGATGATCTGAAACAGCAGCCCGGGAAGGTTGGCTATTGAAGACACGGTGCATTTTATTACCAAGGCAAACACTCTGCGAATCAGCTCTTCCCTTGACCGCACTGATCTGAAAACTCGCATGCATTAAAAATCAAAACTGATCCAGAAACAGTGCGCCCGCTTTAAAGGTGTTTTGCCTTTGCTCCCGCCTCTGCCTCCAGTTGAGCAGCGCTGCTCGGGCTCTTTCATCTGAGTGATGATGCTACATATTCCCACTCCTTGCCCTCTCGACACCTCCCACGCTCTTCAAAGCTTATGCTCATTCACCAGACGCTGGAGGAGGAACACACCAGCCAGCAGGAATCGCCTCTTCCTATTTGAACTCCAGAGTTTGAAGCTGACAAGCTAAAGGATCACAGCAGCGGCTTTGTCCTCAGACATCAGCGGAGACAGGAGGGAGGGGAGCGGGCCCTAAAAAATTAAGCATCGTAGGAGCATCTCTCTGTTAGCGTGTGAACCAAAAATATTGCAGCATCTTTGCACGCTTTTCTGAAATGTATCGGACCGATAAAAAGCAGAAGAGGTTTTCCAGTAGAAGATGGGTTGTGTAGTTTAGTGTAGTGATACGTTGGTTAGTGTAGTGGATAATATTGCAGCCTTCCGAGTAGGAGAGTAAGGTTTAATTCCCAACTTTGGCGGCATACGAAAAAGAGTCTTTGGGCAAGACTCCCAATGCTACATTTGCCTCTATTTGTTTTTCCTTATTTGTGTATTAACCTCTGACTTTTTTTCACTTTGACAGGGTTGTTAAGGTGTGTAACTTGGTTAAAAGCAGATGTTGTTTGGAGTTTAGCTTTACAGGTATGAAGAACAGATTTTTTTGTGGACCTTTTTGAAGTCATAGAAACCTAGAACCACTGAGGAATTTCAAAAGTTTATATACATGCTTTATGAGATTGTCACTAGATAAGCACTCTACCCTAATCCTACCCTTATTTCACCCGGATTCAGACTCTGAATAGGAGTACAGTCCACCTGCAGGTCAGTCTAAGCCACATCCATAGAACTTCAAAGCTGGGTGCATTATTCAAAAAAAGAATTCTGCAGACCCAGACTTCAGCATAATGAAAAGATGGGCTGGATTTGTCACGGCCCATGGCCCTGCACACCCTGAATCAGCGGGGTCCATGTCACCTTGGGCAGAAGGAAGGCTCGGTGTAGGCAGCTACAACTGTGCTGTCACTACTGATAAGCTGCTAAAGCGTGGGCTAACTGCCTCGGCCAAAAGTGTAAGAGGAGAGAAAAAGGGAGTTTTTTCCGCTATTGTCTTTCCACAATTACACTTAGCGTTGGTATGCCACCCTCCAGAGAAGTTATGCAGCAGAGAATTCTGCAGAGAGCCACGGGTGGTGAACTGCTACGTAAAACACTGGACCAGTTGTGCTATGGATGGATTTCTCATGTGCTGCTCAGTCACTCTATGTGTTTAAATTAATATGAATATTTATTCAGAAATGAATGCAGGGATGGTGCCTCTCCTTTGGTTTGTTTCAGAGATCTTCAAATGACCTAGATGGTCTTAAAGGTCTAGTAAGGAGCCACCAGATTACTTTTTAGAACTACAATCCCAGAGCGATTTGTTTTCCCAGCACAGAAGGGCAGCCACTAAAAGGTCCAGTGTGTGTTTTGTGTCCACCAGTTCAAAAATTCTGTTGAGTATTTTGCTGCCACAAAGCGATTTTGTCTCTTTTTTTTATAAACATTAACCAGATTGGGCCAACTGGTCACTGGCCATTGCCAGATTTTGTTCTTTCTATACAGAGAGGCTGACAGTGTGGCAGTGGTGAATAATGCTGATTGATGTCCTCATTGTTGCCCTTCTTTTCAGCGGGCGTGAAAAACAAGCCCAGTCTGAGGGGCTTTTGAAACTCTACCATGAACTCTATCTTAGACTGTATCTCTCTCTTTATTTGGGGGACATTTTGGACTGAAGAAAGCTGGGTGTGCATTTTCAGTTTTCAGAGGACGACCAAGCAATTAAAAGCAATAATGATAAAGCTCTAAAAAGATTAAAAACATTTTTGCACTGATTGTGTGTACTTAACTGAATTGCACGAACACACACACACACACACACACACACACACACACACACACACACACACACACACACACACACACTGTTCCCCCGCAAACAAATATCCTGCTTGAACTGCCCCCCACCCCCATAAACTCACATTACACCATTCTCTTTATGTATTTCCTTTATTTATTATCATTTTTTATCCTGTTATTCTTGCTATTTTTATAGTTGCTTTTGTCCAATTTTGGAACAATGATTTATTACTGTTTTTGCTTTCCTCATTAATCTTTGCATTCTTGCACATTTAATTATTGGTAGAATACAGTACCTGACACAATAATGAATTCACTAAGACTAGTAGTACTAATATGTTACTTTGTTCTTAAGACAGCATTCCCACACACAGTGCGTGTTCTCTGATCTCACTGGGTAAAGAAGTTATGAGGCCTATACTGTTTTCTCCAAAAACTGTTTCATTCTATTTTTTTTGTTCTTCTGCATTCATGAAATTTGACATGTCCGTTCCAAACTATATTTCAAAAGGATTTTGCCAAAGGATTTCCCAGTACCCTGCTCAAATCTGGACTAATGCTAGATTTTGTGGTACTAATAATAACATGCAAAGCAATTTATCTTGTTCAGATAAGAAAACAATGTTGATTTTGCAAAGGTCTTTCTCAAACAAACATCATCCAATGGGTAGATTTCTTTTAAACTGTGCAGATTTATGTATATTTTTGTAGGAATCAGCTCTATACACACACACACACACACACACACACACACACACACACACACACACTATTAACTTTAAAAAACATGTTTCATCAAGAAAAAAAATTACCCCAAAGCACCTTTATTTTTAAGGTTGAAGCTGAGTTGCTGAAAACATTGGCCTGTTTAATAGAGCCCCTCTTCCGGTTAGCAGTAGCTGAGGTAACACTGTGAAATGCTAACATATGGTGATTATGTGACCTGCATTGGATCTGCAACAAGAGCAGCTCTGTCCTTGCAGCTCGGGCGTCTTTCACACCCTGCTGTCACGAAAAACCAGCTGCATCTGCGGCCCAATAAACCAGAAATCAATGTCAAGAAGCGATTCCTACTTCCTTTTATTTTTTTTATTTTTATTTTTTTACTATTTCTAGCTGTCTGTTGTTTTACTGAATACCATGAGTTCCACAACACCCATCACTGATATCAAACCCAATTTGCCAAAACCCTTTTTGCTGATTGGATTGTTGTGAAGGCTTAACCACCCGTGGTCTGCTAGAGTTAAGAAGTGTCTGCAAAGTTTGCAACCCTAATGCTACCAAAGCTGTCGAACACCATTGCTTCACACATCGTGCCCCTCACTGCCACATCAAACCCAATGTTTCACTTTTGCTGCACATATCAGGAACTGTTTCCCAGCTTTCTAAGCCTCATCAAATGCGCTTTTAGGGGAAGTGTGGAGGACCATGTTAAGCCCCTTGATCCGCTAAAACAAACGTTTTGAGTCAGGGGTCACACAGACATTCATTAACGTGAAATGGAGTTAGTGAGGCTGGCCTTGTCCCTAATTAATACACACAGTCTTTAAAACAACATGTGCAGGGCAGGACCAACAGAGATAATGAAGCAAGACATTGTCCGCCAATGCCTGTGAGATCCTGCATTTCAATAATGCTCGCAAAAGCAAGTAACACAAATAGTGCGTATAGCTCCCCTTGTGGAGAATCTACTAAATATGACACCTTGTTTATCACCCAAATTACTGATTCATAGCATTACCTGATACATTATTTTTATGACTGTTTGCTTTTTGTGGTTATATGAAACCTCGAATAATGTTTTAACTTACTCAAGTCTTTTTGACAATGTAATATATTGTCAAAAAATGAGGCACATGCAAAAGGTATTATGCATGGTACACATAATAAAGTGCTATTTTTAAGTTTCTGTAGAGGTTGTGACTTCTTTTCACTTGGACTTGTAGCTAAGAATGCTGCTGCTAATATAAAATGCATATTTCTTAGAGGGGCTAATTTGCGATGGCAGTAAGTCATTGCGATGCAGATTTTACAGCTGCATTCTCCGCATGCGTTCCTCTCTCTCTCTTAATTAAGAGCTCCATTAAAGTGCCACTTGAAAAAGTCATTAGTTATGAATGTCTCCAGACATTAGGATACAGGTATTTCCTGTTCATCTGGCTCATAAGAGTGCTGTACCTGACTGTGCTCTGCAGTTTGTGCTAAGGAAGGCTGGTTTCGGCCATGCTCTGCCTAACCCAGCTGTCCGAACCACAAATCTTCTTAATCAAAGGGGAGGAGGGGGTTGTTCAGATGGAGAGGCCGTCTGTTACTTCATGTTTGCGCCTACGAGTGGTTAAGTTTCGTGTTCCACTGGCCCTGCGCTTGCGCTGCAGAGCCTTCACTGCGGTAATGAGTTTAATCCTGTTACACAGAGGGGCCACCTAATCTTTATGTTTGGCCTGTGAAGGGAAATCACAGACCCACTCCAGTTCAGATCTAGTTGGAGTGAGACCTGTAGGGTAGGGACAGAATTTCATATTGCACTTATTTTGAAAAAAGCTGCAGTTTCTACAGATCTTCAGCACATGAAAACCCATCAAAACCCTTGATGTCATTTATTAATATGGGAAACATCCATGCTTAACCCACAGATGTGTTTTTTTTTTCAAAGGCAAATTAGCAAAGCTGTGGGAAGTTTTGCAAGGCTATATACATTTTGTTGCTGTTTTAATAAAATCAATAATTAAAATAAACAAATAAAATAAAAACAAAAAAGTGAAAACAATTGACCATTGATATTTGAAAGTTTAATGTGTAAAGTATGATATTAAAAATGATTTCTTAAGTAAATTAAATAAAAATACTTAATACTAATAGCAGTAAAAGTGACATATCATTTATTCATGTGGTGCATCTGTCTAAGCATGGCTCCTGACATTGAATTGATCACAAGTTTGATCCCGAGCAATGCTGCAGTCATCCATGGCTAGGAGTTAAAACACACTTGGCAGTTAGCCCAGTGTTATGCCTGGTATACTTTGGGCTGTTCCCAGATGAAAGTTGACAATGGTGAACAAAATACCTTCATACACTCCCTTGTACATCTACACACCTTCACACACACCATCATACACCTACACACCTTCACACACACCATCATACATCTACACACCTT